>CAKAJI010000610.1:0-163837 GCA_916610255.1 Lasioglossum lativentre
ACAAATAACGTTATATTATAAGGTGTTTTCAATGATACACTGCATATTACGTTATATTATAAGGTATTTTCAATGATACACTGCATATTACGGTATATCATAAGGTATTTTTATTGATTCACTACAAATTACGATATATTATAAGGTATTTTCAATGATACACTGCATATTACGTTATATGGGAAGGTATTTTCAATGATACACTGCATATTACGTTATATTATAAGGTATTTTCAATGATACAATGCATATTACGTTATATTATAAGGTATTTTCAAAGATACACTACATATAACGATATATTATAAGGTATTTTCAATGATACACTGCATATTACGTTATATGAGAAGGTATTTTCATTGATACACTACAAATTACGTTATATTATAAGGTATTTTCAATGATACACTGCATATTAAGTTATATTATAAGGTATTTTCAATGATAAACTACTATATATTATAAGGTATTTTCAATGATACACTGCATATTACGTTATATGAGAAGGTATTTTCAAAGATACATACAAATAACGATATATTATAAGGTATTTTCAATGATCCACTGCATATTACGTTATATGGGAAGGTATTTTCAATGATACACTGCATATTACGTTATATTATAAGGTATTTTCAATGATACACTGCATATTACGTTATATTATAAGGTATTTTCAATGATACACTGCATATTACGTTATATTATTAGGTATTTTCAATGATACACTACAAATAACGATATATTATAAGATATTTTCAATGATACACTGCATATTACGTTATATGAGAAGGTATTTTCATTGATACACTACAAATTACGATATATTATAAGGTATTTTCAATGATACACTGTATATTACGTTATATTATAAGGTATTTTCAATGATACACTGCATATTACGTTATATTATAAGGTATTTTCAATGATGCACTGCATATTACGTTATACTATAAGGTATTTTCAATGATACACTGCATATTACGGTATATTATAAGGTATTTTCAATGATACAATGCATATTACGTTATATTATAAGGTATTTTCAAAGATACACTACAAATAACGATATATTATAAGGTATTTTTCAATGATACACTGCATATTACGTTATATGAGAAGGTATTTTTATTGATACACTACAAACTACGATATATTATAAGGTATTTTCAAAGATACACTACATATAACGATATATTATAAGGTATTTTCAATGATACACTGCATATTACGTTATATGGGAAGGTATTTTCAAAGATACACTGCATATTACGTTATATTATAAGGTATTTTCAATGATACAATGCATATTACGTTATATTATAAGGTATTTTCAAAGATACACTACATATAACGATATATTATAAGGTATTTGCAATGATACACTGCATATTACGTTATATGAGAAGGTATTTTCATTGATACACTACAAATTACGATATATTATAAGGTATTTTCAATGATACACTGCATATTACGTTATATGGGAAGGTATTTTCAATGATACACTGCATATTACGTTATATTATAAGGTATTTTCAATGATACACTGCATATTACGTTATATTATATGGTATTTTCAATGATACACTGCATATTACGTTATATTATAAGGTGTTTTCAATGATACACTGCATATTACGTTATATTATAAGGTATTTTCAATGATACACTGCATATTACGGTATATCATAAGGTATTTTCAATGATAGACTGCATATTAAGTTATATTATAAGGTATTTTCAATGATAAACTACTATATATTATAAGGTATTTTCAATGATACACTGCATATTACGTTATATGAGAAGGTATTTTCATTGATACACTACAAATTACGATATATTATAAGGTATTTTCAATGATACACTGCATATTACGTTATATGGGAAGGTATTTTCAATGATACACTGCATATTACGTTATATTATAAGGTATTTTCAATGATACAATGCATATTACGTTATATTATAAGGTATTTTCAAAGATACACTACAAATAACGATATATTATAAGGTATTTTCAATGATACACTGCATATTACGTTATATGAGAAGGTATTTTTATTGATACACTACAAATTACGATATATTATAAGGTATTTTCAATGATACACTGCATATTACGTTATATGGGAAGGTATTTTCAAAGATACACTGCATATTACGTTATATTATAAGGTATTTTCAATGATACAATGCATATTACGTTTATTATAAGGTATTTTCAAAGATACACTACAAATAACGATATATTATAAGGTATTTTCAATGATACACTGCATATTACGTTATATGAGAAGGTATTTTTATTGATACACTACAAATTACGATATATTATAAGGTATTTTCAATGATACACTGCATATTACGTTATATGGGAAGGTATTTTCAAAGATACACTACAAATTACGATATATTATAAGGTATTTTCAATGATACAATGCATATTACGTTATATTATAAGGTATTTTCAAAGATACACTACAAATAACGATATATTATAAGGTATTTTCAATGATACACTGCATATTACGTTATATGAGAAGGTATTTTTATTGATACACTACAAATTACGATATATTATAAGGTATTTTCAATGATACACTGCATATTACGTTATATTATAAGGTGTTTTCAATGATACACTGCATATTACGTTATATTATAAGGTATTTTCAATGATACACTGCATATTACGGTATATCATAAGGTATTTTCAATGATACACTGCATATTAAGTTATATTATAAGGTATTTTCAATGATACACTGCATATTAAGTTATATTATAAGGTATTTTCAATGATACACTGCATATTACGTTATATTATAAGGTATTTTCAATGATACACTGCATATTACGTTATATTATAAGGTATTTTCAATGATACACTGCATATTACGTTATATTATAAGGTATTTTCAATGATGCACTGCATATTAAGTTATATTATAAGGTATTTTCAATGATACACTGCATATTACGTTATATTATAAGGTATTTTCAATGATGCACTGCATATTACGTTATACTATAAGGTATTTTCAATGATACAATGCATATTAAGTTATATTATAAGGTATTTTCAATGATAAACTACTATATATTATAAGGTATTTTCAATGATACACTGCATATTACGTTAAATTATAAGGTATTTTCAAAGATACACTACAAATAACGATATATTATAAGGTATTTTCAATGATACACTGCATATTACGTTATATGAGAAGGTATTTTCATTGATACACTACAAATTACGATATATTATAAGGTATTTTCAATGATACACTGCATATTACGTTATATGGGAAGGTATTTTCAATGATACACTGCATATTACGTTATACTATAAGGTATTTTCAATGATACACTACAAATTACGATATATTATAAGGTATTTTCAATGATACACTGCATATTACGTTATATTATAAGGTATTTTCAATGATACACTGCATATTACGGTATATCATAAAGTATTTTCAATGATAGACTGCATATTAAGTTATATTATAAGGTATTTTCAATGATAAACTACTATATATTATAAGGTATTTTCAATGATACACTGCATATTACGTTATATTATAAGGTATTTTCAATGATGCACTGCATATTACGTTATACTATAAGGTATTTTCAATGATACACTGCATATTACGTTATATTATAAGGTATTTTCAAAGATACACTACAAATAACGATATATTATAAGGTATTTTCAATGATACACTGCATATTACGTTATATGAGAAGGTATTTTTATTGATACACTACAAACTACGATATATTATAAGGTATTTTCAAAGATACACTACATATAACGATATATTATAAGGTATTTTCAATGATACACTGCATATTACGTTATATGGGAAGGTATTTTCAAAGATACACTGCATATTACGTTATATTATAAGGTATTTTCAATGATACACTGCATATTACGTTATATGGGAAGGTATTTTCAAAGATACACTGCATATTACGTTATATTATAAGGTATTTTCAATGATACAATGCATATTACGTTATATTATAAGGTATTTTCAAAGATACACTACATATAACGATATATTATAAGGTATTTTCAATGATACACTGCATATTACGTTATATGAGAAGGTATTTTTATTGATACACTACAAACTACGATATATTATAAGGTATTTTCAAAGATACACTACATATAACGATATATTATAAGGTATTTTCAATGATACACTGCATATTACGTTATATGGGAAGGTATTTTCAAAGATACACTGCATATTACGTTATATTATAAGGTATTTTCAATGATACAATGCATATTACGTTATATTATAAGGTATTTTCAAAGATACACTACATATAACGATATATTATAAGGTATTTTCAATGATACACTGCATATTACGTTATATGAGAAGGTATTTTCATTGATACACTACAAATTACGATATATTATAAGGTATTTTCAATGATACACTGCATATTACGTTATATGGGAAGGTATTTTCAATGATACACTGCATATTACGTTATATTATAAGGTATTTTCAATGATACACTGCATATTACGTTATATTATATGGTATTTTCAATGATACACTGCATATTACGTTATATTATAAGGTGTTTTCAATGATACACTGCATATTACGTTATATTATAAGGTATTTTCAATGATACACTGCATATTACGGTATATCATAAGGTATTGTAACGAAATCTCTATTTCGCTAAATAAATAAATACACTTTCAATAACTGTGATACGTTATCTTTCGGAGGAAGGCAACTTATCTTTGCTATATCGCTTTTATCGCCTATGACGTCTCGGACGTCCGCTTTCTCTCGTGTCTGTCTTCCGACTCTCTTTCGTTCCAGCGTCGTTTTCCTAACGACGCTGTAACCAACCTGAATCTTCCAACAATTCTATACAACGGGTATACCGATAGACACGTAACATTAGTATGCCGGTAGACCCGTAACACTTCCCCCCCTCCTCCGAAAAAAAAAACGAACTTTATTCAAAAAAATAGCCTGTGATTTTGTAGGAGCAAAAATAATGAAACAAACACCGTGGACCTTCCAAAATCACCAACTAACCCGGCATTTGCCCGACGCCCCAGGGAAAACCACGGCTTAAAAACCTGGAGTGGTTAGCGGCCAAAACAAACAAAAATACAACAATGTCAAATAACAATTAGTAACTTCAAAATAACAATATTATAATTCTAATGTATGCGGTCTTGAATTTCTCCCTCTACGACTTGCTTTTTCTTTTCTTTTCTTGTACTCCTATAAATTAGTAGACCAGCGATTCCTAGCAAATCAGGAATAACGTTAGCATGTTTGAAAACTCAGACTTATTATTAATTTTTTTTTTTTTATTCACAATAAGTCCTACTACTACTACTTATCATTAAACTTTGCAAGTCTATTAACATGCACTACTTTAAATTTCTGCTTATTCTTCCTAATCCTATAGACAACATCACTCAATTTTGTGTTAATAACATACGGTCCATCCCAATGACATTGAAGTTTAGGACACTTCCCTTTTATTCTGAGAGGTTGATACAACCATACCAAATCCCCCTCCCGAAAAGATTTCTCCACTACTTTAGAATCGTACTGCTGTTTCATTTTAAACGAAGAAATTCCTTGTTGCTTTCTAACAAATTTGTGAATAGCATCCATTTTATCTCTCAAATCTAAATTGAAATCACAATACAAAACATTCTTAATTGGAAGACTTCCTCGCAACAAATCCAATGGCAAACAAATTTCTCGGCCGTATAACATCATTGATGGACTTAATTTTAAACTTTCATGCTGAGCAGACCTATACGCAAGGAGAAAAAGAGGGACTAACTCGTCCCAATCCCTTTGATGCTTAGACACAAATATTGAAAGATATTGAAGAATTGTCCTATTTAACCTTTCTACAAGACCATCCGATTGTGGATGTAGAGGAGTTGTTCTAGTTTTCTTAGTGCCTAACAAAATCATTAGTTCTTTAAAAATATTTGATTCAAAAGTTCGCCCTTGATCAGAATGAATTTCTTGAGGGACTCCATGACGACTTACAATATCCCTAATTAACGCATTGGCTACAGTTTTAGCCTGAAAATTTGGTAAAGGTATTACCTCTGGCCATCTAGTGAAGTAATCTGCCACAACTAACATAAAACGATTTCCTAAAAATGATTTTGGTAAAGGACCTAAGATGTCTAAAGCTATTCTCTCGAAAGGAGAACCTACATTGTAAATTTGTAACAATCCCTTGCCACGATTAGCCGTGCCTTTCCTGGAGATACAAACCTCACAACGATTACATTACTTCTGACACCAATGTAACGAAATCTCTATTTCGCTAAATAAATAAATACACTTTCAATAACTGTGATACGTTATCTTTCGGAGGAAGGCAACTTATCTTTGCTATATCGCTTTTATCGCCTATGACGTCTCGGACGTCCGCTTTCTCTCGTGTCTGTCTTCCGACTCTCTTTCGTTCCAGCGTCGTTTTCCTAACGACGCTGTAACCAACCTGAATCTTCCAACAATTCTATACAACGGGTATACCGATAGACACGTAACATTAGTATGCCGGTAGACCCGTAACAGTATTTTCAATGATAGACTGCATATTAAGTTATATTATAAGGTATTTTCAATGATAAACTACTATATATTATAAGGTATTTTCAATGATACACTGCATATTACGTTATATGAGAAGGTATTTTCATTGATACACTACAAATAACGATATATTATAAGATATTTTCAATGATACACTGCATATTACGTTATATGAGAAGGTATTTTCATTGATACACTACAAATTACGATATATTATAAGGTATTTTCAATGATACACTGTATATTACGTTATATTATAAGGTATTTTCAATGATACACTGCATATTACGTTATATTATAAGGTATTTTCAATGATGCACTGCATATTACGTTATACTATAAGGTATTTTCAATGATACACTGCATATTACGGTATATTATAAGGTATTTTCAATGATACACTGCATATTACGTTATATGAGAAGGTATTTTTATTGATACACTACAAACTACGATATATTATAAGGTATTTTCAAAGATACACTACATATAACGATATATTATAAGGTATTTTCAATGATACACTGCATATTACGTTATATGGGAAGGTATTTTCAAAGATACACTGCATATTACGTTATATTATAAGGTATTTTCAATGATACAATGCATATTACGTTATATTATAAGGTATTTTCAAAGATACACTACATATAACGATATATTATAAGGTATTTTCAATGATACACTGCATATTACGTTATATGAGAAGGTATTTTCATTGATACACTACAAATTACGATATATTATAAGGTATTTTCAATGATACACTGCATATTACGTTATATGGGAAGGTATTTTCAATGATACACTGCATATTACGTTATATTATAAGGTATTTTCAATGATACACTGCATATTACGTTATATTATATGGTATTTTCAATGATACACTGCATATTACGTTATATTATAAGGTGTTTTCAATGATACACTGCATATTACGTTATATTATAAGGTATTTTCAATGATACACTGCATATTACGGTATATCATAAGGTATTTTTATTGATTCACTACAAATTACGATATATTATAAGGTATTTTCAATGATACACTGCATATTACGTTATATGGGAAGGTATTTTCAATGATACACTGCATATTACGTTATATTATAAGGTATTTTCAATGATACAATGCATATTACGTTATATTATAAGGTATTTTCAAAGATACACTACATATAACGATATATTATAAGGTATTTTCAATGATACACTGCATATTACGTTATATGAGAAGGTATTTTCATTGATACACTACAAATTACGTTATATTATAAGGTATTTTCAATGATACACTGCATATTACGTTATATGAGAAGGTATTTTCATTGATACACTACAAATTACGATATATTATAAGGTATTTTCAATGATACACTGCATATTACGTTATATGGGAAGGTATTTTCAATGATACACTGCATATTACGTTATATTATAAGGTATTTTCAATGATACACTGCATATTACGTTATATTATATGGTATTTTCAATGATACACTGCATATTACGTTATATTATAAGGTATTTTCAATGATACACTGCATATTACGTTATATTATATGGTATTTTCAATGATACACTGCATATTACGTTATATTATAAGGTGTTTTCAATGATACACTGCATATTACGTTATATTATAAGGTATTTTCAATGATACACTGCATATTACGGTATATCATAAGGTATTGTAACGAAATCTCTATTTCGCTAAATAAATAAATACACTTTCAATAACTGTGATACGTTATCTTTCGGAGGAAGGCAACTTATCTTTGCTATATCGCTTTTATCGCCTATGACGTCTCGGACGTCCGCTTTCTCTCGTGTCTGTCTTCCGACTCTCTTTCGTTCCAGCGTCGTTTTCCTAACGACGCTGTAACCAACCTGAATCTTCCAACAATTCTATACAACGGGTATACCGATAGACACGTAACATTAGTATGCCGGTAGACCCGTAACACTTCCCCCCCTCCTCCGAAAAAAAAAACGAACTTTATTCAAAAAAATAGCCTGTGATTTTGTAGGAGCAAAAATAATGAAACAAACACCGTGGACCTTCCAAAATCACCAACTAACCCGGCATTTGCCCGACGCCCCAGGGAAAACCACGGCTTAAAATCCTGGAGTGGTTAGCGGCCAAAACAAACAAAAATACAACAATGTCAAATAACAATTAGTAACTTCAAAATAACAATATTATAATTCTAATGTATGCGGTCTTGAATTTCTCCCTCTACGACTTGCTTTTTCTTTTCTTTTCTTGTACTCCTATAAATTAGTAGACCAGCGATTCCTAGCAAATCAGGAATAACGTTAGCATGTTTGAAAACTCAGACTTATTATTAATTTTTTTTTTTTTATTCACAATAAGTCCTACTACTACTACTTATCATTAAACTTTGCAAGTCTATTAACATGCACTACTTTAAATTTCTGCTTATTCTTCCTAATCCTATAGACAACATCACTCAATTTTGTGTTAATAACATACGGTCCATCCCAATGACATTGAAGTTTAGGACACTTCCCTTTTATTCTGAGAGGTTGATACAACCATACCAAATCCCCCTCCCGAAAAGATTTCTCCACTACTTTAGAATCGTACTGCTGTTTCATTTTAAACGAAGAAATTCCTTGTTGCTTTCTAACAAATTTGTGAATAGCATCCATTTTATCTCTCAAATCTAAATTGAAATCACAATACAAAACATTCTTAATTGGAAGACTTCCTCGCAACAAATCCAATGGCAAACAAATTTCTCGGCCGTATAACATCATTGATGGACTTAATTTTAAACTTTCATGCTGAGCAGACCTATACGCAAGGAGAAAAAGAGGGACTAACTCGTCCCAATCCCTTTGATGCTTAGACACAAATATTGAAAGATATTGAAGAATTGTCCTATTTAACCTTTCTACAAGACCATCCGATTGTGGATGTAGAGGAGTTGTTCTAGTTTTCTTAGTGCCTAACAAAATCATTAGTTCTTTAAAAATATTTGATTCAAAAGTTCGCCCTTGATCAGAATGAATTTCTTGAGGGACTCCATGACGACTTACAATATCCTTAATTAACGCATTGGCTACAGTTTTAGCCTGAAAATTTGGTAAAGGTATTACCTCTGGCCATCTAGTGAAGTAATCTGCCACAACTAACATAAAACGATTTCCTAAAAATGATTTTGGTAAAGGACCTAAGATGTCTAAAGCTATTCTCTCGAAAGGAGAACCTACATTGTAAATTTGTAACAATCCCTTGCCACGATTAGCCGTGCCTTTCCTGGAGATACAAACCTCACAACGATTACATTACTTCTGACACCAATGTAACGAAATCTCTATTTCGCTAAATAAATAAATACACTTTCAATAACTGTGATACGTTATCTTTCGGAGGAAGGCAACTTATCTTTGCTATATCGCTTTTATCGCCTATGACGTCTCGGACGTCCGCTTTCTCTCGTGTCTGTCTTCCGACTCTCTTTCGTTCCAGCGTCGTTTTCCTAACGACGCTGTAACCAACCTGAATCTTCCAACAATTCTATACAACGGGTATACCGATAGACACGTAACATTAGTATGCCGGTAGACCCGTAACAGTATTTTCAATGATAGACTGCATATTAAGTTATATTATAAGGTATTTTCAATGATAAACTACTATATATTATAAGGTATTTTCAATGATACACTGCATATTACGTTATATGAGAAGGTATTTTCATTGATACACTACAAATAACGATATATTATAAGATATTTTCAATGATACACTGCATATTACGTTATATGAGAAGGTATTTTCATTGATACACTACAAATTACGATATATTATAAGGTATTTTCAATGATACACTGTATACTACGTTATATTATAAGGTATTTTCAATGATACACTGCATATTACGTTATATTATAAGGTATTTTCAATGATGCACTGCATATTACGTTATACTATAAGGTATTTTCAATGATACACTGCATATTACGGTATATTATAAGGTATTTTCAATGATACACTGCATATTACGTTATATGAGAAGGTATTTTTATTGATACACTACAAACTACGATATATTATAAGGTATTTTCAAAGATACACTACATATAACGATATATTATAAGGTATTTTCAATGATACACTGCATATTACGTTATATGGGAAGGTATTTTCAAAGATACACTACATATAACGATATATTATAAGGTATTTTCAATGATACACTGCATATTACGTTATATGAGAAGGTATTTTCATTGATACACTACAAATTACGATATATTATAAGGTATTTTCAATGATACACTGCATATTACGTTATATGGGAAGGTATTTTCAATGATACACTGCATATTACGTTATATTATAAGGTATTTTCAATGATACACTGCATATTACGTTATATTATATGGTATTTTCAATGATACACTGCATATTACGTTATATTATAAGGTGTTTTCAATGATACACTGCATATTACGTTATATTATAAGGTATTTTCAATGATACACTGCATATTACGGTATATCATAAGGTATTTTTATTGATTCACTACAAATTACGATATATTATAAGGTATTTTCAATGATACACTGCATATTACGTTATATGGGAAGGTATTTTCAATGATACACTGCATATTACGTTATATTATAAGGTATTTTCAATGATACAATGCATATTACGTTATATTATAAGGTATTTTCAAAGATACACTACATATAACGATATATTATAAGGTATTTTCAATGATACACTGCATATTACGTTATATGAGAAGGTATTTTCATTGATACACTACAAATTACGTTATATTATAAGGTATTTTCAATGATACACTGCATATTAAGTTATATTATAAGGTATTTTCAATGATAAACTACTATATATTATAAGGTATTTTCAATGATACACTGCATATTACGTTATATGAGAAGGTATTTTCAAAGATACATACAAATAACGATATATTATAAGGTATTTTCAATGATCCACTGCATATTACGTTATATGGGAAGGTATTTTCAATGATACACTGCATATTACGTTATATTATAAGGTATTTTCAATGATACACTGCATATTACGTTATATTATAAGGTATTTTCAATGATACACTGCATATTACGTTATATTATTAGGTATTTTCAATGATACACTACAAATAACGATATATTATAAGATATTTTCAATGATACACTGCATATTACGTTATATGAGAAGGTATTTTCATTGATACACTACAAATTACGATATATTATAAGGTATTTTCAATGATACACTGTATATTACGTTATATTATAAGGTATTTTCAATGATACACTGCATATTACGTTATATTATAAGGTATTTTCAATGATGCACTGCATATTACGTTATACTATAAGGTATTTTCAATGATACACTGCATATTACGGTATATTATAAGGTATTTTCAATGATACAATGCATATTACGTTATATTATAAGGTATTTTCAAAGATACACTACAAATAACGATATATTATAAGGTATTTTCAATGATACACTGCATATTACGTTATATGAGAAGGTATTTTTATTGATACACTACAAACTACGATATATTATAAGGTATTTTCAAAGATACACTACATATAACGATATATTATAAGGTATTTTCAATGATACACTGCATATTACGTTATATGGGAAGGTATTTTCAAAGATACACTGCATATTACGTTATATTATAAGGTATTTTCAATGATACAATGCATATTACGTTATATTATAAGGTATTTTCACAGATACACTACATATAACGATATATTATAAGGTATTTGCAATGATACACTGCATATTACGTTATATGAGAAGGTATTTTCATTGATACACTACAAATTACGATATATTATAAGGTATTTTCAATGATACACTGCATATTACGTTATATGGGAAGGTATTTTCAATGATACACTGCATATTACGTTATATTATAAGGTATTTTCAATGATACACTGCATATTACGTTATATTATATGGTATTTTCAATGATACACTGCATATTACGTTATATTATAAGGTGTTTTCAATGATACACTGCATATTACGTTATATTATAAGGTATTTTCAATGATACACTGCATATTACGGTATATCATAAGGTATTTTCAATGATAGACTGCATATTAAGTTATATTATAAGGTATTTTCAATGATAAACTACTATATATTATAAGGTATTTTCAATGATACACTGCATATTACGTTATATGAGAAGGTATTTTCATTGATACACTACAAATTACGATATATTATAAGGTATTTTCAATGATACACTGCATATTACGTTATATGGGAAGGTATTTTCAATGATACACTGCATATTACGTTATATTATAAGGTATTTTCAATGATACAATGCATATTACGTTATATTATAAGGTATTTTCAAAGATACACTACAAATAACGATATATTATAAGGTATTTTCAATGATACACTGCATATTACGTTATATGAGAAGGTATTTTTATTGATACACTACAAATTACGATATATTATAAGGTATTTTCAATGATACACTGCATATTACGTTATATGGGAAGGTATTTTCAAAGATACACTGCATATTACGTTATATTATAAGGTATTTTCAATGATACAATGCATATTACGTTTATTATAAGGTATTTTCAAAGATACACTACAAATAACGATATATTATAAGGTATTTTCAATGATACACTGCATATTACGTTATATGAGAAGGTATTTTTATTGATACACTACAAATTACGATATATTATAAGGTATTTTCAATGATACACTGCATATTACGTTATATGGGAAGGTATTTTCAAAGATACACTACAAATTACGATATATTATAAGGTATTTTCAATGATACAATGCATATTACGTTATATTATAAGGTATTTTCAAAGATACACTACAAATAACGATATATTATAAGGTATTTTCAATGATACACTGCATATTACGTTATATGAGAAGGTATTTTTATTGATACACTACAAATTACGATATATTATAAGGTATTTTCAATGATACACTGCATATTACGTTATATTATAAGGTGTTTTCAATGATACACTGCATATTACGTTATATTATAAGGTATTTTCAATGATACACTGCATATTACGGTATATCATAAGGTATTTTCAATGATACACTGCATATTAAGTTATATTATAAGGTATTTTCAATGATACACTGCATATTAAGTTATATTATAAGGTATTTTCAATGATACACTGCATATTACGTTATATTATAAGGTATTTTCAATGATACACTGCATATTACGTTATATTATAAGGTATTTTCAATGATACACTGCATATTACGTTATATTATAAGGTATTTTCAATGATGCACTGCATATTAAGTTATATTATAAGGTATTTTCAATGATACACTGCATATTACGTTATATTATAAGGTATTTTCAATGATGCACTGCATATTACGTTATACTATAAGGTATTTTCAATGATACAATGCATATTAAGTTATATTATAAGGTATTTTCAATGATAAACTACTATATATTATAAGGTATTTTCAATGATACACTGCATAATACGTTATATTATAAGGTGTTTTCAATGATACACTGCATATTACGTTATATTATAAGGTATTTTCAATGATACACTGCATATTACGGTATATCATAAGGTATTTTCAATGATACACTGCATATTAAGTTATATTATAAGGTATTTTCAATGATACACTGCATATTACGTTATATTATAAGGTATTTTCAATGATACACTGCATATTACGTTATATTATAACGTATTTTCAATGATACACTGCATATTACGTTATATTATAAGGTATTTTCAATGATGCACTGCATATTACGTTATACTATAAGGTATTTTCAATGATACAATGCATATTAAGTTATATTATAAGGTATTTTCAATGATAAACTACTATATATTATAAGGTATTTTCAATGATACACTGCATATTACGTTAAATTATAAGGTATTTTCAAAGATACACTACAAATAACGATATATTATAAGGTATTTTCAATGATACACTGCATATTACGTTATATGAGAAGGTATTTTCATTGATACACTACAAATTACGATATATTATAAGGTATTTTCAATGATACACTGCATATTACGTTATATGGGAAGGTATTTTCAATGATACACTGCATATTACGTTATACTATAAGGTATTTTCAATGATACACTACAAATTACGATATATTATAAGGTATTTTCAATGATACACTGCATATTACGTTATATTATAAGGTATTTTCAATGATACACTGCATATTACGGTATATCATAAAGTATTTTCAATGATAGACTGCATATTAAGTTATATTATAAGGTATTTTCAATGATAAACTACTATATATTATAAGGTATTTTCAATGATACACTGCATATTACGTTATATTATAAGGTATTTTCAATGATGCACTGCATATTACGTTATACTATAAGGTATTTTCAATGATACACTGCATATTACGTTATATGGGAAGGTATTTTCAAAGATACACTGCATATTACGTTATATTATAAGGTATTTTCAATGATACAATGCATATTACGTTATATGAGAAGGTATTTTTATTGATACACTACAAATTACGATATACTATAAGGTATTTTCAATGATACACTGCATATTACGTTATATTATAAGGTATTTTCAATGATACACTGCATATTACGTTATATTATAAGGTATTTTCAATGATACACTGCATATTACGGTATATCATAAGGTATTTTCAATGATACACTGCATATTACGGTATATCATAAGGTATTTTCAATGATACACTGCATATTAAGTTATATTACAAGGTATTTTCAATGATACACTGCATATTAAGTTATATTATAAGGTATTTTCAATGATACACTGCATATTACGTTATATTATAAGGTATTTTCAATGATACACTGCATATTACGTTATATTATAAGGTATTTTCAATGATACACTGCATATTACGTTATATTATAAGGTATTTTCAATGATGCACTGCATATTAAGTTATATTATAAGGTATTTTCAATGATACACTGCATATTACGTTATATTATAAGGTATTTTCAATGATGCACTGCATATTACGTTATACTATAAGGTATTTTCAATGATACAATGCATATTAAGTTATATTATATGGTATTTTCAATGATAAACTACTATATATTATAAGGTATTTTCAATGATACACTGCATAATACGTTATATTATAAGGTGTTTTCAATGATACACTGCATATTACGTTATATTATAAGGTATTTTCAATGATACACTGCATATTACGGTATATCATAAGGTATTTTCAATGATACACTGCATATTAAGTTATATTATAAGGTATTTTCAATGATACACTGCATATTACGTTATATTATAAGGTATTTTCAATGATACACTGCATATTACGTTATATTATAAAGTATTTTCAATGATACACTGCATATTACGTTATATTATAAGGTATTTTCAATGATGCACTGCATATTACGTTATACTATAAGGTATTTTCAATGATACAATGCATATTAAGTTATATTATAAGGTATTTTCAATGATAAACTACTATATATTATAAGGTATTTTCAATGATACACTGCATATTACGTTAAATTATAAGGTATTTTCAAAGATACACTACAAATAACGATATATTATAAGGTATTTTCAATGATACACTGCATATTACGTTATATGAGAAGGTATTTTCATTGATACACTACAAATTACGATATATTATAAGGTATTTTCAATGATACACTGCATATTACGTTATATGGGAAGGTATTTTCAATGATACACTGCATATTACGTTATACTATAAGGAATTTTCAATGATACACTACAAATTACGATATATTATAAGGTATTTTCAATGATACACTGCATATTACGTTATATTATAAGGTATTTTCAATGATACACTGCATATTACGGTATATCATAAAGTATTTTCAATGATAGACTGCATATTAAGTTATATTATAAGGTATTTTCAATGATAAACTACTATATATTATAAGGTATTTTCAATGATACACTGCATATTACGTTATATTATAAGGTGTTTTCAATGATGCACTGCATATTACGTTATACTATAAGGTATTTTCAATGATACACTACAAATTACGATATATTATAAGGTATTTTCAATGATACACTGCATATTACGTTATATTATAAGGTATTTTCAATGATACACTGCATATTACGTTATATTATAAGGTGTTTTCAATGATACACTGCATATTACGTTATATTATAAGGTATTTTCAATGATACACTGCATATTACGGTATATCATAAGGTATTTTCAATGATACACTGCATATTAAGTTATATTATAAGGTATTTTCAATGATACACTGCATATTAAGTTATATTATAAGGTATTTTCAATGATACACTGCACATTACGTTATATTATAAGGTATTTTCAATGATACACTGCATATTACGTTATATTATAAGGTATTTTCAATGATACACTGCATATTACGTTATATTATAAGGTATTTTCAATGATACACTGCATATTACGTTATATGAGAAGGTATTTTTATTGATACACTACAAATTACGATATATTATAAGGTATTTTCAATGATACACTGCATATTACGTTATATTATAAGGTGTTTTCAATGATACACTGCATATTACGTTATATTATAAGGTATTTTCAATGATACACTGCATATTACGGTATATCATAAGGTATTTTCAATGATACACTGCATATTAAGTTATATTATAAGGTATTTTCAATGATACACTGCATATTAAGTTATATTATAAGGTATTTTCAATGATACACTGCATATTACGTTATATTATAAGGTATTTTCAATGATACACTGCATATTACGTTATATTATAAGGTATTTTCAATGATACACTGCATATTACGTTATATTATAAGGTATTTTCAATGATGCACTGCATATTACGTTATACTATAAGGTATTTTCAATGATACAATGCATATTAAGTTATATTATAAGGTATTTTCAATGATAAACTACTATATATTATAAGGTATTTTCAATGATACACTGCATATTACGTTAAATTATAAGGTATTTTCAAAGATACACTACAAATAACGATATATTATAAGGTATTTTCAATGATACACTGCATATTACGTTATATGAGAAGGTATTTTCATTGATACACTACAAATTACGATATATTATAAGGTATTTTCAATGATACACTGCATATTACGTTATATGGGAAGGTATTTTCAATGATACACTGCATATTACGTTATACTATAAGGTATTTTCAATGATACACTACAAATTACGATATATTATAAGGTATTTTCAATGATACACTGCATATTACGTTATATTATAAGGTATTTTCAATGATACACTGCATATTACGGTATATCATAAAGTATTTTCAATGATAGACTGCATATTAAGTTATATTATAAGGTATTTTCAATGATAAACTACTATATATTATAAGGTATTTTCAATGATACACTGCATATTACGTTATATTATAAGGTATTTTCAATGATACACTGCATATTACGTTATATGGGAAGGTATTTTCAAAGATACACTGCATATTACGTTATATTATAAGGTATTTTCAATGATACAATGCATATTACGTTATATGAGAAGGTATTTTTATTGATACACTACAAATTACGATATACTATAAGGTATTTTCAATGATACACTGCATATTACGTTATATTATAAGGTATTTTCAATGATACACTGCATATTACGTTATATTATAAGGTATTTTCAATGATACACTGCATATTACGGTATATCATAAGGTATTTTCAATGATACACTGCATATTACGGTATATCATAAGGTATTTTCAATGATACACTGCATATTAAGTTATATTACAAGGTATTTTCAATGATACACTGCATATTAAGTTATATTATAAGGTATTTTCAATGATACACTGCATATTACGTTATATTATAAGGTATTTTCAATGATACACTGCATATTACGTTATATTATAAGGTATTTTCAATGATACACTGCATATTACGTTATATTATAAGGTATTTTCAATGATGCACTGCATATTAAGTTATATTATAAGGTATTTTCAATGATACACTGCATATTACGTTATATTATAAGGTATTTTCAATGATGCACTGCATATTACGTTATACTATAAGGTATTTTCAATGATACAATGCATATTAAGTTATATTATAAGGTATTTTCAATGATAAACTACTATATATTATAAGGTATTTTCAATGATACACTGCATAATACGTTATATTATAAGGTGTTTTCAATGATACACTGCATATTACGTTATATTATAAGGTATTTTCAATGATACACTGCATATTACGGTATATCATAAGGTATTTTCAATGATACACTGCATATTAAGTTATATTATAAGGTATTTTCAATGATACACTGCATATTACGTTATATTATAAGGTATTTTCAATGATACACTGCATATTACGTTATATTATAAAGTATTTTCAATGATACACTGCATATTACGTTATATTATAAGGTATTTTCAATGATGCACTGCATATTACGTTATACTATAAGGTATTTTCAATGATACAATGCATATTAAGTTATATTATAAGGTATTTTCAATGATAAACTACTATATATTATAAGGTATTTTCAATGATACACTGCATATTACGTTAAATTATAAGGTATTTTCAAAGATACACTACAAATAACGATATATTATAAGGTATTTTCAATGATACACTGCATATTACGTTATATGAGAAGGTATTTTCATTGATACACTACAAATTACGATATATTATAAGGTATTTTCAATGATACACTGCATATTACGTTATATGGGAAGGTATTTTCAATGATACACTGCATATTACGTTATACTATAAGGAATTTTCAATGATACACTACAAATTACGATATATTATAAGGTATTTTCAATGATACACTGCATATTACGTTATATTATAAGGTATTTTCAATGATACACTGCATATTACGGTATATCATAAAGTATTTTCAATGATAGACTGCATATTAAGTTATATTATAAGGTATTTTCAATGATAAACTACTATATATTATAAGGTATTTTCAATGATACACTGCATATTACGTTATATTATAAGGTGTTTTCAATGATGCACTGCATATTACGTTATACTATAAGGTATTTTCAATGATACACTACAAATTACGATATATTATAAGGAATTTTCAATGATACACTGCATATTACGTTATATTATAAGGTATTTTCAATGATACACTGCATATTACGTTATATTATAAGGTGTTTTCAATGATACACTGCATATTACGTTATATTATAAGGTATTTTCAATGATACACTGCATATTACGGTATATCATAAGGTATTTTCAATGATACACTGCATATTAAGTTATATTATAAGGTATTTTCAATGATACACTGCATATTAAGTTATATTATATGGTATTTTCAATGATACACTGCATATTACGTTATATTATAAGGTATTTTCAATGATACACTGCATATTACGTTATATTATAAGGTATTTTCAATGATACACTGCATATTACGTTATATTATAAGGTATTTTCAATGATGCACTGCATATTAAGTTATATTATAAGGTATTTTCAATGATACACTGCATATTACGTTATATTATAAGGTATTTTCAATGATGCACTGCATATTACGTTATACTATAAGGTATTTTCAATGATACAATGCATATTAAGTTATATTATAAGGTATTTTCAATGATAAACTACTATATATTATAAGGTATTTTCAATGATACACTGCATAATACGTTATATTATAAGGTGTTTTCAATGATACACTGCATATTACGTTTTATTATAAGGTATTTTCAATGATACACTGCATATTACGGTATATCATAAGGTATTTTCAATGATACACTGCATATTAAGTTATATTATAAGGTATTTTCAATGATACACTGCATATTACGTTATATTATAAGGTATTTTCAATGATACACTGCATATTACGTTATATTATAAAGTATTTTCAATGATACACTGCATATTACGTTATATTAAAAGGTATTTTCAATGATGCACTGCATATTACGTTAAACTATAAGGTATTTTCAATGATACAATGCATATTAAGTTATATTATAAGGTATTTTCAATGATAAACTACTATATATTATAAGGTATTTTCAATGATACACTGCATATTACGTTAAATTATAAGGTATTTTCAAAGATACACTACAAATAACGATATATTATAAGGTATTTTCAATGATACACTGCATATTACGTTATATGAGAAGGTATTTTCATTGATACACTACAAATTACGATATATTATAAGGTATTTTCAATGATACACTCCATATTACGTTATATGGGAAGGTATTTTCAATGATACACTGCATATTACGTTATATTATAAGGTATTTTCAATGATACGCTGCATATTACGGTATATTATAAGGTATTTTCAATGATGCACTGCATATTACGTTATACTATAAGGTATTTTCAATGATACACTACAAATTACGATATATTATAAGGTATTTTCAATGATACACTGCATATTACGTTATATTATAAGGTATTTTCAATGATACACTGCATATTACGGTATATCATAAAGTATTTTCAATGATAGACTGCATA
Source organism: Lasioglossum lativentre (assembly GCA_916610255.1). Classification (NCBI taxonomy): domain Eukaryota; kingdom Metazoa; phylum Arthropoda; class Insecta; order Hymenoptera; family Halictidae; genus Lasioglossum; species Lasioglossum lativentre. Next base: position 21,361 of record CAKAJI010000610.1, read on the forward strand.
TTAAGTTATATTATAAGGTATTTTCAATGATAAACTACTATATATTATAAGGTATTTTCAATGATACACTGCATATTACGTTATATTATAAGGTATTTTCAATGATGCACTGCATATTACGTTATACTATAAGGTATTTTCAATGAAACACTACAAATTACGATATATTATAAGGTATTTTCAATGATACACTGCATATTACGTTATATTATAAGGTATTTTCAATGATACAATGCATATTACGTTATATTATAAGGTATTTTCCAAGATACACTACAAATAACGATATATTATAAGGTATTTTCAATGATACACTGCATATTACGTTATATGAGAAGGTATTTTTATTGATACACTACAAATTACGATATATTATAAGGTATTTTCAATGATACACTGCATATTACGTTATATGGGAAGGTATTTTCAATGATACACTGCATATTACGTTATATTATAAGGTATTTTCAATGATACACTGCATATTACGTTATATGGGAAGGTATTTTCAATGATACACTGCATATTACGTTATATTATAAGGTATTTTCAATGATACACTGCATATTACGTTATATTATAAGGTATTTTCAATGATACACTGCATATTACGTTATATTATTAGGTATTTTCAATGATACACTACAAATAACGATATATTATAAGATATTTTCAATGATACACTGCATATTACGTTATATGAGAAGGTATTTTCATTGATACACTACAAATTACGATATATTATAAGGTATTTTCAATGATACACTGTATATTACGTTATATTATAAGGTATTTTCAATGATACACTGCATATTACGTTATATTATAAGGTATTTTCAATGATGCACTGCATATTACGTTATACTATAAGGTATTTTCAATGATACACTGCATATTACGGTATATTATAAGGTATTTTCAATGATACAATGCATATTACGTTATATTATAATTTATTTTCAAAGATACACTACAAATAACGATATATTATAAGGTATTTTCAATGATACACTGCATATTACGTTATATGAGAAGGTATTTTTATTGATACACTACAAACTACGATATATTATAAGGTATTTTCAAAGATACACTACATATAACGATATATTATAAGGTATTTTCAATGATACACTGCATATTACGTTATATGGGAAGGTATTTTCAAAGATACACTGCATATTACTTTATATTATAAGGTATTTTCAATGATACAATGCATATTACGTTATATTATAAGGTATTTTCAAAGATACACTACATATAACGATATATTATAAGGTATTTTCAATGATACACTGCATATTACGTTATATGAGAAGGTATTTTCATTGATACACTACAAATTACGATATATTATAAGGTATTTTCAATGATACACTGCATATTACGTTATATGGGAAGGTATTTTCAATGATACACTGCATATTACGTTATATTATAAGGTATTTTCAATGATACACTGCATATTACGTTATATTATATGGTATTTTCAATGATACACTGCATATTACGTTATATTATAAGGTGTTTTCAATGATACACTGCATATTACGTTATATTATAAGGTATTTTCAATGATACACTGCATATTACGGTATATCATAAGGTATTTTCAATGATAGACTGCATATTAAGTTATATTATAAGGTATTTTCAATGATAAACTACTATATATTATAAGGTATTTTCAATGATACACTGCATATTACGTTATATGAGAAGGTATTTTCATTGATACACTACAAATTACGATATATTATAAGGTATTTTCAATGATACACTGCATATTACGTTATATGGGAAGGTATTTTCAATGATACACTGCATATTACGTTATATTATAAGGTATTTTCAATGATACAATGCATATTACGTTATATTATAAGGTATTTTCAAAGTTACACTACAAATAACGATATATTATAAGGTATTTTCAATGATACACTGCATATTACGTTATATGAGAAGGTATTTTTATTGATACACTACAAATTACGATATATTATAAGGTATTTTCAATGATACACTGCATATTACGTTATATGGGAAGGTATTTTCAAAGATACACTGCATATTACGTTATATTATAAGGTATTTTCAATGATACACTGCATATTACGTTATATGAGAAGGTATTTTTATTGATACACTACAAACTACGATATATTATAAGGTATTTTCAAAGATACACTACATATAACGATATATTATAAGGTATTTTCAATGATACACTGCATATTACGTTATATGGGAAGGTATTTTCAAAGATACACTACAAATTACGATATATTATAAGGTATTTTCAATGATACACTGCATATTACGTTATATGGGAAGGTATTTTCAATGATACACTGCATATTACGTTATATTATAAGGTATTTTCAATGATACACTGCATATTACGGTATATCATAAGGTATTTTCAATGATACACTGCATATTAAGTTATATTATAAGGTATTTTCAATGATACACTGCATATTACGTTATATTATAAGGTATTTTCAATGATGCACTGCATATTACGTTATACTATAAGGTATTTTCAATGATACACTGCATATTACGGTATATCATAAGGTATTTTCAATGATACACTGCATATTAAGTTATATTATAAGGTATTTTCAATGATACAATGCATATTACGTTATATTATAAGGTATTTTCAAAGATACACTACAAATAACGATATATTATAAGGTATTTTCAATGATACACTGCATATTACGTTATATGAGAAGGTATTTTTATTGATACACTACAAATTACGATATATTATAAGGTATTTTCAATGATACACTGCATATTACGTTATATGGGAAGGTATTTTCAAAGATACACTGCATATTACGTTATATTATAAGGTATTTTCAATGATGCACTGCATATTACGTTATACTATAAGGTATTTTCAATGATACAATGCATACTAAGTTATATTATAAGGTATTTTCAATGATAAACTACTATATATTATAAGGTATTTTCAATGATACACTGCATATTACGTTAAATTATAAGGTATTTTCAAAGATACACTACAAATAACGATATATTATAAGGTATTTTCAATGATACACTGCATATTACGTTATATGAGAAGGTATTTTCATTGATACACTACAAATTACGATATATTATAAGGTATTTTCAATGATACACTGCATATTACGTTATATGGGAAGGTATTTTCAATGATACACTGCATATTACGTTATATTATAAGGTATTTTCAATGATACACTGCATATTACGGTATATCATAAGGTATTTTCAATGATACACTGCATATTAAGTTATATTATAAGGTATTTTCAATGATACACTGCATATTACGTTATATGAGAAGGTATTTTTATTGATACACTACAAATTACGATATATTATAAGGTATTTTCAATGATACACTGCATATTACGTTATATGGGAAGGTATTTTCAATGATACACTGCATATTACGTTATATTATAAGGTATTTTCAATGATGCACTGCATATTACGTTATATGGGAAGGTATTTTCAATGATACACTGCATATTACGTTATATTATAAGGTATTTTCAATGATACACTGCATATTACGGTATATCATAAGGTATTTTCAATGATACACTGCATATTAAGTTATATTATAAGGTATTTTCAATGATACACTGCATATTACGTTATATTATAAGGTATTTTCAATGATGCACTGCATATTACGTTATACTATAAGGTATTTTCAATGATACACTACAAATTACGATATATTATAAGGTATTTTCAATGATACACTGCATATTACGTTATATTATAAGGTATTTTCAAAGATACACTACAAATAACGATATATTATAAGGTATTTTCAATGATACACTGAATATTACGTTATATGAGAAGGTATTTTCATTGATACACTACAAATTACGATATATTATAAGGTATTTTCAATGATACACTGCATATTACGTTATATGGGAAGGTATTTTCAATGATACACTGCATATTACGTTATATTATAAGGTATTTTCAATGATGCACTGCATATTACGTTATACTATAAGGTATTTTCAATGATACAATGCATATTAAGTTATATTATAAGGTATTTTCAATGATAAACTACTATATATTATAAGGTATTTTCAATGATACACTGCATATTACGTTATATGAGAAGGTATTTTCATTGATACACTACAAATTACGATATATTATAAGGTATTTTCAATGATACACTGCATATTACGTTATATGGGAAGGTATTTTCAATGATACACTGCATATTACGTTATATTATAAGGTATTTTCAATGATACACTGCATATTACGGTATATCATAAGGTATTTTCAATGATACACTGCATATTAAGTTATATTATAAGGTATTTTCAATGATACACTGCATATTACGTTATATGAGAAGGTATTTTTATTGATACACTACAAATTACGATATATTATAAGGTATTTTCAATGATACACTGCATATTACGTTATATGGGAAGGTATTTTCAAAGATACACTGCATATTACGTTATATTATAAGGTATTTTCAATGATGCACTGCATATTACGTTATATGGGAAGGTATTTTCAATGATACACTGCATATTACGTTATATTATAAGGTATTTTCAATGATACACTGCATATTACGGTATATCATAAGGTATTTTCAATGATACACTGCATATTAAGTTATATTATAAGGTATTTTCAAAGATACACTACAAATAACGATATATTATAAGGTATTTTCAATGATACACTGCATATTACGTTATATGAGAAGGTATTTTCATTGATACACTACAAATTACGATATATTATAAGGTATTTTCAATGATACACTGCATATTACGTTATATGGGAAGGTATTTTCAATGATACACTGCATATTACGTTATATTATAAGGTATTTTCAATGATACACTGCATATTACGGTATATCATAAGGTATTTTCAATGATACACTGCATATTAAGTTATATTATAAGGTATTTTCAATGATACACTGCATATTACGTTATATTATAAGGTATTTTCAATGATGCACTGCATATTACGTTATACTATAAGGTATTTTCAATGATACACTACAAATTACGATATATTATAAGGTATTTTCAATGATACACTGCATATTACGTTATATTATAAGGTATTTTCAATGATACACTGCATATTACGTTATATTATAAGGTATTTTCAATGATACACTGCATATTACGGTATATCATAAGGTATTTTCAATGATAGACTGCATATTAAGTTATATTATAAGGTATTTTCAATGATAAACTACTATATATTATAAGGTATTTTCAATGATACACTGCATATTACGTTATATTATAAGGTATTTTCAATGATGCACTGCATATTACGTTATACTATAAGGTATTTTCAATGATACACTACAAATTACGATATATTATAAGGTATTTTCAATGATACACTGCATATTACGTTATATTATAAGGTATTTTCAATGATACAATGCATATTACGTTATATTATAAGGTATTTTCAAAGATACACTACAAATAACGATATATTATAAGGTATTTTCAATGATACACTGCATATTACGTTATATGAGAAGGTATTTTTATTGATACACTACAAATTACGATATATTATAAGGTATTTTCAATGATACACTGCATATTACGTTATATGGGAAGGTATTTTCAATGATACACTGCATATTACGTTATATTATAAGGTATTTTCAATGATACAATGCATATTACGTTATATTATAAGGTATTTTCAAAGATACACTACATATAACGATATATTATAAGGTATTTTCAATGATACACTGCATATTACGTTATATGAGAAGGTATTTTCATTGATACACTACAAATTACGTTATATTATAAGGTATTTTCAATGATACACTGCATATTAAGTTATATTATATGGTATTTTCAATGATACACTGCATATTACGTTATATTATAAGGTATTTTCAAAGATACACTACAAATAACGATATATTATAAGGTATTTTCAATGATACACTGCATATTACGTTATATGAGAAGGTATTTTTATTGATACACTACAAATTACGATATATTATAAGGTATTTTCAATGATACACTGCATATTACGTTATATGGGAAGGTATTTTCAAAGATACACTGCATATTACGTTATATTATAAGGTATTTTCAATGATGCACTGCATATTACGTTATATGGGAAGGTATTTTCAATGATACACTGCATATTACGTTATATTATAAGGTATTTTCAATGATACACTGCATATTACGGTATATCATAAGGTATTTTCAATGATACACTGCATATTAAGTTATATTATAAGGTATTTTCAATGATACACTGCATATTACGTTATATTATAAGGTATTTTCAATGATGCACTGCATATTACGTTATACTATAAGGTATTTTCAATGATACACTACAAATTACGATATATTATAAGGTATTTTCAATGATACACTGCATATTACGTTATATTATAAGGTATTTTCAAAGATACACTACAAATAACGATATATTATAAGGTATTTTCAATGATACACTGAATGTTACGTTATATGAGAAGGTATTTTCATTGATACACTACAAATTACGATATATTATAAGGTATTTTCAATGATACACTGCATATTACGTTATATGGGAAGGTATTTTCAATGATACACTGCATATTACGTTATATGGGAAGGTATTTTCAATGATACACTGCATATTACGTTATATTATAAGGTATTTTCAATGATACACTGCATATTACGGTATATCATAAGGTATTTTCAATGATACACTGCATATTAAGTTATATTATAAGGTATTTTCAATGATACACTGCATATTACGTTATATTATAAGGTATTTTCAATGATGCACTGCATATTACGTTATACTATAAGGTATTTTCAATGATACACTACAAATTACGATATATTATAAGGTATTTTCAATGATACACTGCATATTACGTTATATTATAAGGTATTTTCAATGATACACTGCATATTACGGTATATCATAAGGTATTTTCAATGATAGACTGCATATTAAGTTATATTATAAGGTATTTTCAATGATAAACTACTATATATTATAAGGTATTTTCAATGATACACTGCATATTACGTTATATTATAAGGTATTTTCAATGATGCACTGCATATTACGTTATACTATAAGGTATTTTCAATGATACACTACAAATTACGATATATTATAAGGTATTTTCAATGATACACTGCATATTACGTTATATTATAAGGTATTTTCAATGATACAATGCATATTACGTTATATTATAAGGTATTTTCAAAGATACACTACAAATAACGATATATTATAAGGTATTTTCAATGATACACTGCATATTACGTTATATGAGAAGGTATTTTTATTGATACACTACAAATTACGATATATTATAAGGTATTTTCAATGATACACTGCATATTACGTTATATGGGAAGGTATTTTCAATGATACACTGCATATTACGTTATATTATAAGGTATTTTCAATGATACAATGCATATTACGTTATATTATAAGGTATTTTCAAAGATACACTACATATAACGATATATTATAAGGTATTTTCAATGATACACTGCATATTACGTTATATGAGAAGGTATTTTCATTGATACACTACAAATTACGTTATATTATAAGGTATTTTCAATGATACACTGCATATTAAGTTATATTATATGGTATTTTCAATGATACACTGCATATTACGTTATATTATAAGGTGTTTTCAATGATACACTGCATATTACGTTATATTATAAAGTATTTTCAATGATACACTGCATATTACGGTATATCATAAGGTATTTTCAATGATAGACTGCATATTAAGTTATATTATAAGGTATTTTCAATGATAAACTACTATATATTATAAGGTATTTTCAATGATACACTGCATATTACGTTATATGAGAAGGTATTTTCATTGATACACTACAAATTACGATATATTATAAGGTATTTTCAATGATACACTGCATATTACGTTATATGGGAAGGTATTTTCAATGATACACTGCATATTACGTTATATTATAAGGTATTTTCAATGATACAATGCATATTACGTTATATTATAAGGTATTTTCAAAGATACACTACAAATAACGATATATTATAAGGTATTTTCAATGATACACTGCATATTACGTTATATGAGAAGGTATTTTTATTGATACACTACAAATTACGATATATTATAAGGTATTTTCAATGATACACTGCATATTACGTTATATGGGAAGGTATTTTCAAAGATACACTGCATATTACGTTATATTATAAGGTATTTTCAAAGATACACTACATATAACGATATATTATAAGGTATTTTCAATGATACACTGCATATAACGTTATATGAGAAGGTATTTTCATTGATACACTACAAATTACGATATATTATAAGGTATTTTCAATGATACACTGCATATTACGTTATATGGGAAGGTATTTTCAATGATACACTGCATATTACGTTATATTATAAGGTATTTTCAATGATACACTGCATATTACGTTATATTATATGGTATTTTCAATGATACACTGCATATTACGTTATATTGTAAGGTGTTTTCAATGATACACTGCATATTACGTTATATTATAAGGTATTTTCAATGATACACTGCATATTACGGTATATCATAAGGTATTTTCAATGATACACTGCATATTAAGTTATATTATAAGGTATTTTCAATGATAAACTACTATATATTATAAGGTATTTTCAATGATACACTGCATATTACGTTATATGAGAAGGTATTTTCAAAGATACACTACAAATAACGATATATTATAAGGTATTTTCAATGATACACTGCATATTACGTTATATGGGAAGGTATTTTCAATGATACACTGCATATTACGTTATATTATAAGGTATTTTCAATGATACACTGCATATTACGTTATATTATAAGGTATTTTCAATGATACACTGCATATTACGTTATATTATAAGGTATTTTCAATGATGCACTGCATATTACGTTATACTATAAGGTATTTTCAATGATACACTACAAATTACGATATATTATAAGGTATTTTCAATGATACACTGCATATTACGTTATATGAGAAGGTATTTTTATTGATACACTACAAATTACGATATATTATAAGGTATTTTCAATGATACACTGCATATTACGGTATATCATAAGGTATTTTCAATGATAGACTGCATATTAAGTTATATTATAAGGTATTTTAAATGATAAACTACTATATATTATAAGGTATTTTCAATGATACACTGCATATTACGTTATATTATAAGGTATTTTCAATGATGCACTGCATATTACGTTATACTATAAGGTATTTTCAATGATACACTACAAATTACGATATATTATAAGGTATTTTCAATGATACACTGCATATTACGTTATATTATAAGGTATTTTCAATGATACAATGCATATTACGTTATATTATAAGGTATTTTCAAAGATACACTACAAATAACGATATATTATAAGGTATTTTCAATGATACACTGCATATTACGTTATATGAGAAGGTATTTTTATTGATACACTACAAATTACGATATATTATAAGGTATTTTCAATGATACACTGCATATTACGTTATATGGGAAGGTATTTTCAATGATACACTGCATATTACGTTATATTATAAGGTATTTTCAATGATACAATGCATATTACGTTATATTATAAGGTATTTTCAAAGATACACTACATATAACGGTATATTATAAGGTATTTTCAATGATACACTGCATATTACGTTATATGAGAAGGTATTTTCAATGATACACTGCATATTACGTTATATTATAAGGTATTTTCAATGATACAATGCATATTACGTTATATTATAAGGTGTTTTCAATGATACACTGCATATTACGTTATATTATAAGGTATTTTCAATGATACACTGCATATTACGGTATATTATAAGGTATTTTCAATGATACACTGCATATTACGGTATATCATAAGGTATTTTCAATGATAGACTGCATATTAAGTTATATTATAAGGTATTTTCAATGATAAACTACTATATATTATAAGGTATTTTCAATGATACACTGCATATTACGTTATATGAGAAGGTATTTTCATTGATACACTACAAATTACGATATATTATAAGGTATTTTCAATGATACACTGCATATTACGTTATATGGGAAGGTATTTTCAATGATACACTGCATATTACGTTATATTATAAGGTATTTTCAATGATACAATGCATATTACGTTATATTATAAGGTATTTTCAAAGATACACGACAAATAACGATATATTATAAGGTATTTTCAATGATACACTGCATATTACGTTATATGAGAAGGTATTTTTATTGATACACTACAAATTACGATATATTATAAGGTATTTTCAATGATACACTGCATATTACGTTATATGGGAAGGTATTTTCAAAGATACACTGCATATTACGTTATATTATAAGGTATTTTCAATGATACAATGCATATTACGTTATATTATAAGGTATTTTCAAAGATACACTACAAATAACGATATATTATAAGGTATTTTCAATGATACACTGCATATTACGTTATATGAGAAGGTATTTTTATTGATACACTACAAATTACGATATATTATAAGGTATTTTCAATGATACACTGCATATTACGTTATATGGGAAGGTATTTTCAAAGATACACTGCATATTACGTTATATTATAAGGTATTTTCAATGATACAATGCATATTACGTTATATTATAAGGTATTTTCAAAGATACACTACATATAACGATATATTATAAGGTATTTTCAATGATACACTGCATATAACGTTATATGAGAAGGTATTTTCATTGATACACTACAAATTACGATATATTATAAGGTATTTTCAATGATACACTGCATATTACGTTATATGGGAAGGTATTTTCAATGATACACTGCATATTACGTTATATTATAAGGTATTTTCAATGATACACTGCATATTACGTTATATTATATGGTATTTTCAATGATACACTGCATATTACGTTATATTATAAGGTGTTTTCAATGATACACTGCATATTACGTTATATTATAAGGTATTTTCAATGATACACTGCATATTACGTATATCATAAGGTATTTTCAATGATACACTGCATATTAAGTTATATTATAAGGTATTTTCAATGATAAACTACTATATATTATAAGGTATTTTCAATGATACACTGCATATTACGTTATATGAGAAGGTATTTTCAAAGATACACTACAAATAACGATATATTATAAGGTATTTTCAATGATACACTGCATATTACGTTATATGGGAAGGTATTTTCAATGATACACTGCATATTACGTTATATTATAAGGTATTTTCAATGATACACTGCATATTACGTTATATTATAAGGTATTTTCAATGATACACTGCATATTACGTTATATTATAAGGTATTTTCAATGATGCACTGCATATTACGTTATACTATAAGGTATTTTCAATGATACACTACAAATTACGATATATTATAAGGTATTTTCAATGATACACTGCATATTACGTTATATGAGAAGGTATTTTCATTGATACACTACAAATTACGATATATTATAAGGTATTTTCAATGATACACTGCATATTACGTTATATGGGAAGGTATTTTCAAAGATACACTGCATATTACGTTATATTATAAGGTATTTTCAATGATACAATGCATATTACGTTATATTATAAGGTATTTTCAAAGATACACTACATATAACGATATATTATAAGGTATTTTCAATGATACACTGCATATAACGTTATATGAGAAGGTATTTTCATTGATACACTACAAATTACGATATATTATAAGGTATTTTCAATGATACACTGCATATTACGTTATATGGGAAGGTATTTTCAATGATACACTGCATATTACGTTATATTATAAGGTATTTTCAATGATACACTGCATATTACGTTATATTATATGGTATTTTCAATGATACACTGCATATTACGTTATATTATAAGGTGTTTTCAATGATACACTGCATATTACGTTATATTATAAGGTATTTTCAATGATACACTGCATATTACGGTATATCATAAGGTATTTTCAATGATACACTGCATATTAAGTTATATTATAAGGTATTTTCAATGATAAACTACTATATATTATAAGGTATTTTCAATGATACACTGCATATTACGTTATATGAGAAGGTATTTTCAAAGATACACTACAAATAACGATATATTATAAGGTATTTTCAATGATACACTGCATATTACGTTATATGGGAAGGTATTTTCAAAGATACACTGCATATTACGTTATATTATAAGGTATTTTCAATGATACACTGCATTTTACGTTATATTATAAGGTATTTTCAAAGATACACTACATATAACGATATATTATAAGGTATTTTCAATGATACACTGCATATAACGTTATATGAGAAGGTATTTTCATTGATACACTACAAATTACGATATATTATATGGTATTTTCAATGATACACTGCATATTACGTTATATTATAAGGTATTTTCAATGATACACTGCATATTACGTTATATTATAAGGTATTTTCAATGATACACTGCATATTACGGTATATCATAAGGTATTTTCAATGATAGACTGCATATTACGTTATATTATAAGGTATTTTCAATGATACACTGCATATTTCGTTATATTATATGGTATTTTCAATGATACACTGCATATTACGTTATATTATAAGGTATTTTCAATGATACACTGCATATTACGTTATATTATAAGGTATTTTCAATGATACACTGCATATTACGGTATATCATAAGGTATTTTCAATGATACACTGCATATTAAGTTATATTATAAGGTATTTTCAATGATAAACTACTATATATTATAAGGTATTTTCAGTGATACACTGCATATTACGTTATATGAGAAGGTATTTTCAAAGATACACTACAAATAACGATATATTATAAGGTATTTTCAATGATACACTGCATATTACGTTATATGGGAAGGTATTTTCAATGATACACTGCATATTACGTTATATTATAAGGTATTTTCAATGATACACTGCATATTACGTTATATTATAAGGTATTTTCAATGATACACTGCATATTACGTTATATTATAAGGTATTTTCAATGATGCACTGCATATTACGTTATACTATAAGGTATTTTCAATGATACACTACAAATTACGATATATTATAAGGTATTTTCAATGATACACTGCATATTACGTTATATTATAAGGTATTTTCAATGATACACTGCATATTACGGTATATCATAAGGTATTTTCAATGATACACTACAAATTACGATATATTATAAGGTATTTTCAATGATACACTGCATATTACGTTATATGAGAAGGTATTTTTATTGATACACTACAAATTACGATATATTATAAGGTATTTTCAATGATACACTGCATATTACGTTATATGGGAAGGTATTTTCAAAGATACACTGCATATTACGTTATATTATAAGGTATTTTCAATGATACACTGCATATTACGTTATATTATAAGGTATTTTCAATGATACACTGCATATTACGTTATATTATAAGGTATTTTCAATGATGCACTGCATATTACGTTATACTATAAGGTATTTTCAATGATACACTACAAATTACGATATATTATAAGGTATTTTCAATGATACACTGCATATTACGTTATATGAGAAGGTATTTTTATTGATACACTACAAATTACGATATATTATAAGGTATTTTCAATGATACACTGCATATTACGTTATATGGGAAGGTATTTTCAAAGATACACTGCATATTACGTTATATTATAAGGTATTTTCAATGATACAATGCATATTACGTTATATTATAAGGTATTTTCAAAGATACACTACATATAACGATATATTATAAGGTATTTTCAATGATACACTGCATATAACGTTATATGAGAAGGTATTTTCATTGATACACTACAAATTACGATATATTATAAGGTATTTTCAATGATACACTGCATATTACGTTATATGGGAAGGTATTTTCAATGATACACTGCATATTACGTTATATTATAAGGTATTTTCAATGATACACTGCATATTACGTTATATTATATGGTATTTTCAATGATACACTGCATATTACGTTATATTATAAGGTGTTTTCAATGATACACTGCATATTACGTTATATTATAAGGTATTTTCAATGATACACTGCATATTACGGTATATCATAAGGTATTTTCAATGATACACTGCATATTAAGTTATATTAGAAGGTATTTTCAATGATAAACTACTATATATTATAAGGTATTTTCAATGATACACTGCATATTACGTTATATGAGAAGGTATTTTCAAAGATACACTACAAATAACGATATATTATAAGGTATTTTCAATGATACACTGCATATTACGTTATATGGGAAGGTATTTTCAAAGATACACTGCATATTACGTTATATTATAAGGTATTTTCAATGATACACTGCATATTACGTTATATTATAAGGTATTTTCAAAGATACACTACATATAACGATATATTATAAGGTATTTTCAATGATACACTGCATATAACGTTATATGAGAAGGTATTTTCATTGATACACTACAAATTACGATATATTATATGGTATTTTCAATGATACACTGCATATTACGTTATATTATAAGGTGTTTTCAATGATACACTGCATATTACGTTATATTATAAGGTATTTTCAATGATACACTGCATATTACGGTATATCATAAGGTATTTTCAATGATAGACTGCATATTACGTTATATTATAAGGTATTTTCAATGATACACTGCATATTTCGTTATATTATATGGTATTTTCAATGATACACTGCATATTACGTTATATTATAAGGTATTTTCAATGATACACTGCATATTACGTTATATTATAAGGTATTTTCAATGATACACTGCATATTACGGTATATCATAAGGTATTTTCAATGATACACTGCATATTAAGTTATATTATAAGGTATTTTCAATGATAAACTACTATATATTATAAGGTATTTTCAATGATACACTGCATATTACGTTATATGAGAAGGTATTTTCAAAGATACACTACAAATAACGATATATTATAAGGTATTTTCAATGATACACTGCATATTACGTTATATGGGAAGGTATTTTCAATGATACACTGCATATTACGTTATATTATAAGGTATTTTCAATGATACACTGCATATTACGTTATATTATAAGGTATTTTCAATGATACACTGCATATTACGTTATATTATAAGGTATTTTCAATGATGCACTGCATATTACGTTATACTATAAGGTATTTTCAATGATACACTACAAATTACGATATATTATAAGGTATTTTCAATGATACACTGCATATTACGTTATATTATAAGGTATTTTCAATGATACACTGCATATTACGGTATATCATAAGGTATTTTCAATGATAGACTGCATATTAAGTTATATTATAAGGTATTTTCAATGATAAACTACTATATATTATAAGGTATTTTCAATGATACACTGCATATTACGTTATATGAGAAGGTATTTTCATTGATACACTACAAATTACGATATATTATAAGGTATTTTCAATGATACACTGCATATTACGTTATATGGGAAGGTATTTTCAATGATACACTGCATATTACGTTATATTATAAGGTATTTTCAATGATACAATGCATATTACGTTATATTATAAGGTATTTTCAAAGATACACTACAAATAACGATATATTATAAGGTATTTTCAATGATACACTGCATATTACGTTATATGAGAAGGTATTTTTATTGATACACTACAAACTACGATAAATTATAAGGTATTTTCAAAGATACACTACATATAACGATATATTATAAGGTATTTTCAATGATACACTGCATATTACGTTATATGGGAAGGTATTTTCAATGATACACTGCATATTACGTTATATTATAAGGTATTTTCAATGATACACTGCATATTACGTTATATTATATGGTATTTTCAATGATACTGCATATTACGTTATATTATAAGGTGTTTTCAATGATACACTGCATATTACGTTATATTATAAGGTATTTTCAATGATACACTGCATATTACGGTATATCATAAGGTATTTTCAATGATAGACTGCATATTAAGTTATATTATAAGGTATTTTCAATGATAAACTACTATATATTATAAGGTATTTTCAATGATACACTGCATATTACGTTATATGAGAAGGTATTTCATTGATACACTACAAATTACGATATATTATAAGGTATTTTCAATGATACACTGCATATTACGTTATATGGGAAGGTATTTTCAATGATACACTGCATATTACGTTATATTATAAGGTATTTTCAATGATACAATGCATATTACGTTATATTATAAGGTATTTTCAAAGATACACTACAAATAACGATATATTATAAGGTATTTTCAATGATACACTGCATATTACGTTATATCAGAAGGTATTTTTATTGATACACTACAAATTACGATATATTATAAGGTATTTTCAATGATACACTGCATATTACGTTATATTATAAGGTGTTTTCAATGATACACTGCATATTACGTTATATTATAAGGTATTTTCAATGATACACTGCATATTACGGTATATCATAAGGTATTTTCAATGATACACTGCATATTACGTTATATTATAAGGTATTTTCAATGATGCACTGCATATTAAGTTATATTATAAGGTATTTTCAATGATACACTGCATATTACGTTATATTATAAGGTATTTTCAATGATGCACTGCATATTACGTTATACTATAAGGTATTTTCAATGATACAATGCATATTAAGTTATATTATAAGGTATTTTCAATGATAAACTACTATATATTATAAGGTATTTTCAATGATACACTGCATATTACGTTATATTATAAGGTGTTTTCAATGATACACTGCATATTACGTTATATTATAAGGTATTTTCAATGATACACTGCATATTACGGTATATCATAAGGTATTTTCAATGATACACTGCATATTAAGTTATATTATAAGGTATTTTCAATGATAAACTACTATATATTATAAGGTATTTTCCATGATACACTGCATATTACGTTATATTATAAGGTATTTTCAATGATACACTACAAATAACGATATATTATAAGGTATTTTCAATGATACACTGCATATTACGTTATATGAGAAGGTATTTTCATTGATACACTACAAATTACGATATATTATAAGGTATTTTCAATGATACACTGCATATTACGTTATATTATAAGGTATTTTCAATGATACACTGCATATTACGTTATATTATAAGGTATTTTCAATGATACACTGCATATTACGTTATATTATAAGGTATTTTCAATGATACACTACAAATAACGATATATTATAAGGTATTTTCAATGATACCCTGCATATTACGTTATATGAGAAGGTATTTTCATTGATACACTACAAATTACGATATATTATAAGGTATTTTCAACGATACACTGCATATTACGTTATATTATAAGGTATTTTCAATGATACACTGCATATTACGTTATATTATAAGGTATTTTCAATGATACACAGCATATTACGTTATATTATAAGGTATTTTCAATGATACACAGCATATTACGTTATATTATAAGGTATTTTCAATGATGCACTGCATATTACGTTATACTATAAGGTATTTTCAATGATACACTACAAATTACGATATATTATAAGGTATTTTCAATGATACACTGCATATTACGTTATATTATAAGGTATTTTCAATGATACACTGCATATTACGTTATATTATAAGGTATTTTCAATGATGCACTGCATATTACGTTATACTATAAGGTATTTTCAATGATACACTGCATATTAAGTTATATTATAAGGTATTTTCAATGATAAACTACTATATATTATAAGGTATTTTCAATGATACACTGCATATTACGTTATATTATAAGGTATTTTCAATGATACACTGCATATTACGTTATATTATAAGGTATTTTCAATGATGCACTGCATATTACGTTATACTATAAGGTATTTTCAATGATACAATGCATATTAAGTTACATTATAAGGTATTTTCAATGATAAACTACTATATATTATAAGGTATTTTCAATGATACACTGCATATTACGTTAAATTATAAGGTATTTTCAAAGATACACTACAAATAACGATATATTATAAGGTATTTTCAATGATACACTGCATATTACGGTATATCATAAGGTATTTTCAATGATACACTGCATATTAAGTTATATTATAAGGTATTTTCAATGATACACTGCATATTACGTTAAATTATAAGGTATTTTCAAAGATACACTACAAATAACGATATATTATAAGGTATTTTCAATGATACACTGCATATTACGGTATATCATAAGGTATTTTCAATGATACACTGCATATTAAGTTATATTATAAGGTATTTTCAATGATACACTGCATATTACGGTATATCATAAGGTATTTTCAATGATAGACTGCATATTAAGTTATATTATAAGGTATTTTCAATGATAAACTACTATATATTATAAGGTATTTTCAATGATACACTGCATATTACGTTATATGAGAAGGTATTTTCATTGATACACTACAAATTACGATATATTATAAGGTATTTTCAATGATACACTGCATATTACGTTATATGGGAAGGTATTTTCAATGATACACTGCATATTACGTTATATTATAAGGTATTTTCAATGATACAATGCATATTACGTTATATTATAAGGTATTTTCAAAGATACACTACAAATAACGATATATTATAAGGTATTTTCAATGATACACTGCATATTACGTTATATGAGAAGGTATTTTTATTGATACACTACAAATTACGATATATTATAAGGTATTTTCAATGATACACTGCATATTACGTTATATGGGAAGGTATTTTCAAAGATACACTGCATATTACGTTATATTATAAGGTATTTTCAATGATACAATGCATATTACGTTATATTCTAAGGTATTTTCAAAGATACACTACAAATAACGATATATTATAAGGTATTTTCAATGATACACTGCATATTACGTTATATGAGAAGGTATTTTTATTGATACACTACAAATTACGATATATTATAAGGTATTTTCAATGATACACTGCATATTACGTTATATTATAAGGTGTTTTCAATGATACACTGCATATTACGTTATATTATAAGGTATTTTCAATGATACACTGCATATTACGGTATATCATAAGGTATTTTCAATGATACACTGCATATTACGTTATATTATAAGGTATTTTCAATGATGCACTGCATATTAAGTTATATTATAAGGTATTTTCAATGATACACTGCATATTACGTTATATTATAAGGTATTTTCAATGATACACTGCATATTACGTTATATTATAAGGTATTTTCAATGATACAATGCATATTAAGTTATATTATAAGGTATTTTCAATGATAAACTACTATATATTATTAGGTATTTTCAATGATACACTGCATATTACGTTATATTATAAGGTGTTTTCAATGATACACTGCATATTACGTTATATTATAAGGTATTTTCAATGATACACTGCATATTACGGTATATCATAAGGTATTTTCAATGATACACTGCATATTAAGTTATATTATAAGGTATTTTCAATGATAAACTACTATATATTATAAGGTATTTTCAATGATACACTGCATATTACGTTATATGGGAAGGTATTTTCAATGATACACTACAAATAACGATATATTATAAGGTATTTTCAATGATACACTGCATATTACGTTATATGAGAAGGTATTTTCATTGATACACTACAAATTACGATATATTATAAGGTATTTTCAATGATACACTGCATATTACGTTATATTATAATATATTTTCAATGATACACTGCATATTACGTTATATTATAAGGTATTTTCAATGATACACTGCATATTACGTTATATTATAAGGTATTTTCAATGATACACTACAAATAACGATATATTATAAGGTATTTTCAATGATACCCTGCATATTACGTTATATGAGAAGGTATTTTCATTGATACACTACAAATTACGATATAGTATAAGGTATTTTCAACGATACACTGCATATTACGTTATATTATAAGGTATTTTCAATGATACACTGCATATTACGTTATATTATAAGGTATTTTCAATGATACACAGCATATTACGTTATATTATAAGGTATTTTCAATGATACACAGCATATTACGTTATATTATAAGGTATTTTCAATGATGCACTGCATATTACGTTATACTATAAGGTATTTTCAATGATACACTACAAATTACGATATATTATAAGGTATTTTCAATGATACACTGCATATTACGTTATATTATAAGGTATTTTCAATGATACACTGCATATTACGATATATTATAAGGTATTTTCAATGATGCACTGCATATTACGTTATATTATAAGGTATTTTCATTGATAGACAAGAATTACCATATATTCTAAGGTATTTTCAATGATACACTGCATATTACGTTATATTATTAGGTATTTTCAATGAAACACTAAAAAATTACGATATATTATAAGGTATTTCCAATGATACACTGCATATTACGTTATATTATAAGGTATTTTCAATGATACACTGCATATTACGTTATATTACAAGGTATTTTCAATGATACACTGCATATTACGTTATATTATAAGGTATTTTCAATGATACACTGCATATTACGTTATATTATAAGGTATTTTCAATGATACACTGCATATTACGGTATATCATAAGGTATTTTCAATGATACACTGCATATTACGTTATATTATAAGGTATTTTCAATGATACATTGCATATTACGTTAAATTATAAGGTATTTTCAATGATACACTGCATATTACGGTATATCATAAGGTATTTTCAATGATACACTGCATATTAAGTTATATTATAAGGTATTTTCAATGATAAACTACTATATATTATAAGGTATTTTCAATGATACACTGCATATTACGTTATATTATAAGGTATTTTCAAAGATACACTACAAATAACGATATATTATAAGGTATTTTCAATGATACACTGCATATTACGTTATATGAGAAGGTATTTTCATTGATACACTACAAATTACGATATATTATAAGGTATTTTCAAAGATACACTGCATATTACGTTATATGGGAAGGTATTTTCAATGATACACTGCATATTACGTTATATTATAAGGTATTTTCAATGATACACTGCATATTACGTTATATTATAAGGTATTTTCAATGATACACTGCATATTACGGTATATCATAAGGTATTTTCAATGATAGACTGCATATTAAGTTATATTATAAGGTATTTTCAATGATAAACTACTATATATTATAAGGTATTTTCAATGATACACTGCATATTACGTTATATGAGATGGTATTTTCATTGATACACTACAAATTACGATATATTATAAGGTATTTTCAATGATACACTGCATATTACGTTATATGAGAAGGTATTTTTATTGATACACTACAAATTACGATATATTATAAGGTATTTTCAATGATACACTGCATATTACGTTATATGGGAAGGTATTTTCAAAGATACACTGCATATTACGTTATATTATAAGGTATTTTCAATGATACAATGCATATTACGTTATATTCTAAGGTATTTTCAAAGATACACTACAAATAACGATATATTATAAGGTATTTTCAATGATACACTGCATATTACGTTATATGAGAAGGTATTTTTATTGATACACTACAAATTACGATATATTATAAGGTATTTTCAATGATACACTGCATATTACGTTATATTATAAGGTATTTTCAATGATACACTGCATATTACGTTATATTATAAGGTATTTTCAATGATACACTGCATATTACGGTATATCATAAGGTATTTTCAATGATACACTGCATATTACGTTATATTATAAGGTATTTTCAATGATGCACTGCATATTAAGTTATATTATAAGGTATTTTCAATGATACACTGCATATTACGTTATATTATAAGGTATTTTCAATGATGCACTGCATATTACGTTATACTATAAGGTATTTTCAATGATACAATGCATATTAAGTTATATTATAAGGTATTTTCAATGATAAACTACTATATATTATAAGGTATTTTCAATGATACACTGCATATTACGTTATATTATAAGGTGTTTTCAATGATACACTGCATATTACGTTATATTATAAGGTATTTTCAATGATACACTGCATATTACGGTATATCATAAGGTATTTTCAATGATACACTGCATATTAAGTTATATTATAAGGTATTTTCAATGATAAACTACTATATATTATAAGGTATTTTCAATGATACACTGCATATTACGTTATATGGGAAGGTATTTTCAATGATACACTACAAATAACGATATATTATAAGGTATTTTCAATGATACACTGCATATTACGTTATATGAGAAGGTATTTTCATTGATACACTACAAATTACGATATATTATAAGGTATTTTCAATGATACACTGCATATTACGTTATATTATAATATATTTTCAATGATACACTGCATATTACGTTATATTATAAGGTATTTTCAATGATACACTGCATATTACGTTATACTATAAGGTATTTTCAATGATACACTACAAATTACGATATATTATAAGGTATTTTCAATGATACACTGCATATTACGTTATATTATAAGGTATTTTCAATGATACACTGCATATTACGTTATATTATAAGGTATTTTCAATGATGCACTGCATATTACGTTATACTATAAGGTATTTTCAATGATACACTGCATATTAAGTTATATTATAAGGTATTTTCAATGATAAACTACTATATATTATAAGGTATTTTCAATGATACACTGCATATTACGTTATATTATAAGGTATTTTCAATGATACACTGCATATTACGTTATATTATAAGGTATTTTCAATGATACACTGCATATTACGTTATACTATAAGGTATTTTCAATGATACAATGCATATTAAGTTACATTATAAGGTATTTTCAATGATAAACTACTATATATTATAAGGTATTTTCAATGATACACTGCATATTACGTTATATTATAAGGTATTTTCAAAGATACACTACAAATAACGATATATTATAAGGTATTTTCAATGATACACTGCATATTACGGTATATCATAAGGTATTTTCAATGATACACTGCATATTAAGTTATATTATAAGGTATTTTCAATGATACACTGCATATTACGTTATATTATAAGGTATTTTCAATGATGCACTGCATATTACGTTATACTATAAGGTATTTTCAATGATACACTACAAATTACGATATATTATAAGGTATTTTCAATGATACACTGCATATTACGTTATATTATAAGGTATTTTCAATGATACACTGCATATTACGGTATATCATAAGGTATTTTCAATGATAGACTGCATATTAAGTTATATTATAAGGTATTTTCAATGATAAACTACCATATATTATAAGGTATTTTCAATGATACACTGCATATTACGTTATATGAGAAGGTATTTTCATTGATACACTACAAATTACGATATATTATAAGGTATTTTCAATGATACACTGCATATTACGTTATATGGGAAGGTATTTTCAATGATACACTACAAATTACGATATATTATAAGGTATTTTCAATGATACACTGCATATTACGTTATATTATAAGGTATTTTCAATGATACACTGCATATTACGGTATATCATAAGGTATTTTCAATGAAAGACTGCATATTACGTTATATTATAAGGTATTTTCAATGATACACTACAAATAACGATATATTATAAGGTATTTTCAATGATACCCTGCATATTACGTTATATGAGAAGGTATTTTCATTGATACACTACAAATTACGATATATTATAAGGTATTTTCAACGATACACTGCATATTACGTTATATTATAAGGTATTTTCAATGATACACTGCATATTACGTTATATTATAAGGTATTTTCAATGATACACAGCATATTACGTTATATTATAAGGTATTTTCAATGATACACAGCATATTACGTTATATTATAAGGTATTTTCAATGATGCACTGCATATTACGTTATACTATAAGGTATTTTCAATGATACACTACAAATTACGATATATTATAAGGTATTTTCAATGATACACTGCATATTACGTTATATGAGAAGGTATTTTCATTGATACACTACAAATTACGATATATTATAAGGTATTTTCAATGATACACTGCATATTACGTTATATGGGAAGGTATTTTCAATGATACACTACAAATTACGATATATTATAAGGTATTTTCAATGATACACTGCATATTACGTTATATTATAAGGTATTTTCAATGATACACTGCATATTACGGTATATCATAAGGTATTTTCAATGAAAGACTGCATATTAAGTTATATTATAAGGTATTTTCAATGATAAACTACTATATATTATAAGGTATTTTCAATGATACACTGCATATTACGTTATGTGAGAAGGTATTTTCATTGATACACTACAAATTACGATATATTATAAGGTATTTTCAATGATACACTGCATATTACGTTATACTATAAGGTATTTTCAATGATACACTGCATATTAAGTTATATTATAAGGTATTTTCAATGATAAACTACTATATATTATAAGGTATTTTCAATGATACACTGCATATTACGTTATATTATAAGGTATTTTCAATGATACACTGCATATTACGTTATATTATAAGGTATTTTCAATGATGCACTGCATATTACGTTATATTATAAGGTATTTTCAATGATACACTACAAATAACGATATATTATAAGGTATTTTCAATGATACCCTGCATATTACGTTATATGAGAAGGTATTTTCATTGATACACTACAAATTACGATATATTATAAGGTATTTTCAACGATACACTGCATATTACGTTATATTATAAGGTATTTTCAATGATACACTGCATATTACGTTATATTATAAGGTATTTTCAATGATACACTGCATATTACGGTATATCATAAGGTATTTTCAATGATACACTGCATATTACGTTATATTATAAGGTATTTTCAATGATACATTGCATATTACGTTAAATTATAAGGTATTTTCAATGATACACTGCATATTACGGTATATCATAAGGTATTTTCAATGATACACTGCATATTAAGTTATATTATAAGGTATTTTCAATGATAAACTACTATATATTATAAGGTATTTTCAATGATACACTGCATATTACGTTATATTATAAGGTATTTTCAAAGATACACTACAAATAACGATATATTATAAGGTATTTTCAATGATACACTGCATATTACGTTATATGAGAAGGTATTTTCATTGATACACTACAAATTACGATATATTATAAGGTATTTTCAAAGATACACTGCATATTACGTTATATGGGAAGGTATTTTCAATGATACACTGCATATTACGTTATATTATAAGGTATTTTCAATGATACACTGCATATTACGTTATATTATAAGGTATTTTCAATGATACACTGCATATTACGGTATATCATAAGGTATTTTCAATGATAGACTGCATATTAAGTTATATTATAAGGTATTTTCAATGATAAACTACTATATATTATAAGGTATTTTCAATGATACACTGCATATTACGTTATATGAGAAGGTATTTTCATTGATACACTACAAATTACGATATATTATAAGGTATTTTCAATGATACACTGCATATTACGTTATATGAGAAGGTATTTTTATTGATACACTACAAATTACGATATATTATAAGGTATTTTCAATGATACACTGCATATTACGTTATATGGGAAGGTATTTTCAAAGATACACTGCATATTACGTTATATTATAAGGTATTTTCAATGATACACTGCATATTACGTTATATTCTAAGGTATTTTCAAAGATACACTACAAATAACGATATATTATAAGGTATTTTCAATGATACACTGCATATTACGTTATATGAGAAGGTATTTTTATTGATACACTACAAATTACGATATATTATAAGGTATTTTCAATGATACACTGCATATTACGTTATATTATAAGGTGTTTTCAATGATACACTGCATATTACGTTATATTATAAGGTATTTTCAATGATACACTGCATATTACGTTATGTCATAAGGTATTTTCAATGATACACTGCATATTACGTTATATTATAAGGTATTTTCAATGATGCACTGCATATGACGTTACATTATAAGGTATTTTCAATGATATACTGCATATTACGTTATATTATAAGGTATTTTCAATGATGCACTGCATATTACGTTATACTATAAGGTATTTTCAATGATACAATGCATATTAAGTTATATTATAAGGTATTTTCAATGATAAACTACTATATATTATAAGGTATTTTCAATGATACACTGCATATTACGTTATATTATAAGGTGTTTTCAATGATACACTGCATATTACGTTATATTATAAGGTATTTTCAATGATACACTGCATATTACGGTATATCATAAGGTATTTTCAATGATACACTGCATATTAAGTTATATTATAAGGTATTTTCAATGATAAACTACTATATATTATAAGGTATTTTCAATGATACACTGCATATTACGTTATATGGGAAGGTATTTTCAATGATACACTACAAATAACGATATATTATAAGGTATTTTCAATGATACACTGCATATTACGTTATATGAGAAGGTATTTTCATTGATACACTACAAATTACGATATATTATAAGGTATTTTCAATGATACACTGCATATTACGTTATATTATAATATATTTTCAATGATACACTGCATATTACGTTATATTATAAGGTATTTTCAATGATACACTGCATATTACGTTATACTATAAGGTATTTTCAATGATACACTACAAATTACGATATATTATAAGGTATTTTCAATGATACACTGCATATTACGTTATATTATAAGGTATTTTCAATGATACACTGCATATTACGTTATATTATAAGGTATTTTCAATGATGCACTGCATATTACGTTATACTATAAGGTATTTTCAATGATACACTGCATATTAAGTTATATTATAAGGTATTTTCAATGATAAACTACTATATATTATAAGGTATTTTCAATGATACACTGCATATTACGTTATATTATAAGGTATTTTCAATGATACACTGCATATTACGTTATATTATAAGGTATTTTCAATGATGCACTGCATATTACGTTATACTATAAGGTATTTTCAATGATACAATGCATATTAAGTTACATTATAAGGTATTTTCAATGATAAACTACTATATATTATAAGGTATTTTCAATGATACACTGCATATTACGTTAAATTATAAGGTATTTTCAAAGATACACTACAAATAACGATATATTATAAGGTATTTTCAATGATACACTGCATATTACGGTATATCATAAGGTATTTTCAATGATCCACTGCATATTAAGTTATATTATAAGGTATTTTCAATGATACACTGCATATTACGTTATATTATAAGGTATTTTCAATGATGCACTGCATATTACGTTATACTATAAGGTATTTTCAATGATACACTACAAATTACGATATATTATAAGGTATTTTCAATGATACACTGCATATTACGTTATATTATAAGGTATTTTCAATGATACACTGCATATTACGGTATATCATAAGGTATTTTCAATGATAGACTGCATATTAAGTTATATTATAAGGTATTTTCAATGATAAACTACCATATATTATAAGGTATTTTCAATGATACACTGCATATTACGTTATATGAGAAGGTATTTTCATTGATACACTACAAATTACGATATATTATAAGGTATTTTCAATGATACACTGCATATTACGTTATATGGGAAGGTATTTTCAATGATACACTACAAATTACGATATATTATAAGGTATTTTCAATGATACACTGCATATTACGTTATATTATAAGGTATTTTCAATGATACACTGCATATTACGGTATATCATAAGGTATTTTCAATGAAAGACTGCATATTACGTTATATTATAAGGTATTTTCAATGATACACTACAAATTACGATATATTATAAGGTATTTTCAATGATACCCTGCATATTACGTTATATGAGAAGGTATTTTCATTGATACACTACAAATTACGATATATTATAAGGTATTTTCAACGATACACTGCATATTACGTTATATTATAAGGTATTTTCAATGATACACTGCATATTACGTTATATTATAAGGTATTTTCAATGATACACAGCATATTACGTTATATTATAAGGTATTTTCAATGATACACAGCATATTACGTTATATTATAAGGTATTTTCAATGATGCACTGCATATTACGTTATACTATAAGGTATTTTCAATGATACACTACAAATTACGATATATTATAAGGTATTTTCAATGATACACTGCATATTACGTTATATGAGAAGGTATTTTCATTGATACACTACAAATTACGATATATTATAAGGTATTTTCAATGATACACTGCATATTACGTTATATGGGAAGGTATTTTCAATGATACACTACAAATTACGATATATTATAAGGTATTTTCAATGATACACTGCATATTACGTTATATTATAAGGTATTTTCAATGATACACTGCATATTACGGTATATCATAAGGTATTTTCAATGAAAGACTGCATATTAAGTTATATTATAAGGTATTTTCAATGATAAACTACTATATATTATAAGGTATTTTCAATGATACACTGCATATTACGTTATGTGAGAAGGTATTTTCATTGATACACTACAAATTACGATATATTATAAGGTATTTTCAATGATACACTGCATATTACGTTATATGGGAAGGTATTTTCAATGATACACTGCATATTACGTTATATTATAAGGTATTTTCAATGATACAATGCATATTACGATATATTATAAGGTATTTTCAATGATACACTGCATATTACGTTATATTATAAGGTATTTTCAATGATACACTGCAAATTACGTTATATTATAAGGTATTTTCAATGATACACTGCATATTACGTTATATTATAAGGTATTTTCAATGATACACTACAAATAACGATATATTATAAGGTATTTTCAATGATACCCTGCATATTACGTTATATGAGAAGGTATTTTCATTGATACACTACAAATTACGATATATTATAAGGTATTTTCAACGATACACTGCATATTACGTTATATTATAAGGTATTTTCAATGATACACTGCATATTACGTTATATTATAAGGTATTTTCAATGATACACAGCATATTACGTTATATTATAAGGTATTTTCAATGATACACAGCATATTACGTTATATTATAAGGTATTTTCAATGATGCACTGCATATTACGTTATACTATAAGGTATTTTCAATGATACACTACAAATTACGATATATTATAAGGTATTTTCAATGATACACTGCATATTATTTTATATTATAAGGTATTTTCAATGATACACTGCATATTACGTTATATTATAAGGTATTTTCAATGATGCACTGCATATTACGTTATACTATAAGGTATTTTCAATGATACACTGCATATTAAGTTATATTATAAGGTATTTTCAATGATAAACTACTATATATTATAAGGTATTTTCAATGATACACTGCATATTACGTTATATTATAAGGTATTTTCAATGATACACTGCATATTACGTTATATTATAAGGTATTTTCAATGATGCACTGCATATTACGTTATATTATAAGGTATTTTCAATGATACAATGCATATTAAGTTATATTATAAGGTATTTTCAATGATAAACTACTATATATTATAAGGTATTTTCAATGATACACTGCATATTACGTTATATTATAAGGTATTTTCAAAGATACACTACAAATAACGATATATTATAAGGTATTTTCAATGATACACTGCATATTACGGTATATCATAAGGTATTTTCAATGATACACTGCATATTAAGTTATATTATAAGGTATTTTCAATGATACACTGCATATTACGTTATATTATAAGGTATTTTCAATGATGCACTGCATATTACGTTATACTATAAGGTATTTTCAATGATACACTACAAATTACGATATATTATAAGGTATTTTCAATGATACACTGCATATTACGTTATATTATAAGGTATTTTCAATGATACACTGCATATTACGGTATATCATAAGGTATTTTCAATGATAGACTGCATATTAAGTTATATTATAAGGTATTTTCAATGATAGACTGCATATTAAGTTATATTATAAGGTATTTTCAATGATAAACTACTATATATTATAAGGTATTTTCAATGATACACTGCATATTACGTTATATGAGAAGGTATTTTCATTGATACACTACAAATTACGATATATTATAAGGTATTTTCAATGATACACTGCATATTACGTTATATGGGAAGGTATTTTCAATGATACACTGCATATTACGTTATATTATAAGGTATTTTCAATGATGCACTGCATATTAAGTTATATTATAAGGTATTTTCAATGATACACTGCATATTACGTTATATTATAAGGTATTTTCAATGATGCACTGCATATTACGTTATACTATAAGGTATTTTCAATGATACAATGCATATTAAGTTATATTATAAGGTATTTTCAATGATAAACTACTATATATTATAAGGTATTTTCAATGATACACTGCATATTACGTTATATTATAAGGTGTTTTCAATGATACACTGCATATTACGTTATATTATAAGGTATTTTCAATGATACACTGCATATTACGGTATATCATAAGGTATTTTCAATGATACACTGCATATTAAGTTATATTATAAGGTATTTTCAATGATAAACTACTATATATTATAAGGTATTTTCAATGATACACTGCATATTACGTTATATGGGAAGGTATTTTCAATGATACACTACAAATAACGATATATTATAAGGTATTTTCAATGATACACTGCATATTACGTTATATGAGAAGGTATTTTCATTGATACACTACAAATTACGATATATTATAAGGTATTTTCAATGATACACTGCATATTACGTTATATTATAATATATTTTCAATGATACACTGCATATTACGTTATATTATAAGGTATTTTCAATGATACACTGCATATTACGTTATACTATAAGGTATTTTCAATGATACACTACAAATTACGATATATTATAAGGTATTTTCAATGATACACTGCATATTACGTTATATTATAAGGTATTTTCAATGATACACTGCATATTACGTTATATTATAAGGTATTTTCAATGATGCACTGCATATTACGTTATACTATAAGGTATTTTCAATGATACAATGCATATTAAGTTACATTATAAGGTATTTTCAATGATAAACTACTATATATTATAAGGTATTTTCAATGATACACTGCATATTACGTTATATTATAAGGTATTTTCAAAGATACACTACAAATAACGATATATTATAAGGTATTTTCAATGATACACTGCATATTACGGTATATCATAAGGTATTTTCAATGATACACTGCATATTAAGTTATATTATAAGGTATTTTCAATGATACACTGCATATTACGTTATATTATAAGGTATTTTCAATGATGCACTGCATATTACGTTATACTATAAGGTATTTTCAATGATACACTACAAATTACGATATATTATAAGGTATTTTCAATGATACACTGCATATTACGTTATATTATAAGGTATTTTCAATGATACACTGCATATTACGGTATATCATAAGGTATTTTCAATGATAGACTGCATATTAAGTTATATTATAAGGTATTTTCAATGATAAACTACCATATATTATAAGGTATTTTCAATGATACACTGCATATTACGTTATATGAGAAGGTATTTTCATTGATACACTACAAATTACGATATATTATAAGGTATTTTCAATGATACACTGCATATTACGTTATATGGGAAGGTATTTTCAATGATACACTACAAATTACGATATATTATAAGGTATTTTCAATGATACACTGCATATTACGTTATATTATAAGGTATTTTCAATGATACACTGCATATTACGGTATATCATAAGGTATTTTCAATGAAAGACTGCATATTACGTTATATTATAAGGTATTTTCAATGATACACTACAAATTACGATATATTATAAGGTATTTTCAATGATACCCTGCATATTACGTTATATGAGAAGGTATTTTCATTGATACACTACAAATTACGATATATTATAAGGTATTTTCAACGATACACTGCATATTACGTTATATTATAAGGTATTTTCAATGATACACTGCATATTACGTTATATTATAAGGTATTTTCAATGATACACAGCATATTACGTTATATTATAAGGTATTTTCAATGATACACAGCTTATTACGTTATATTATAAGGTATTTTCAATGATGCACTGCATATTACGTTATACTATAAGGTATTTTCAATGATACACTACAAATTACGATATATTATAAGGTATTTTCAATGATACACTGCATATTACGTTATATGAGAAGGTATTTTCATTGATACACTACAAATTACGATATATTATAAGGTATTTTCAATGATACACTGCATATTACGTTATATGGGAAGGTATTTTCAATGATACACTACAAATTACGATATATTATAAGGTATTTTCAATGATACACTGCATATTACGTTATATTATAAGGTATTTTCAATGATACACTGCATATTACGGTATATCATAAGGTATTTTCAATGAAAGACTGCATATTAAGTTATATTATAAGGTATTTTCAATGATAAACTACTATATATTATAAGGTATTTTCAATGATACACTGCATATTACGTTATGTGAGAAGGTATTTTCATTGATACACTACAAATTACGATATATTATAAGGTATTTTCAATGATACACTGCATATTACGTTATATGGGAAGGTATTTTCAATGATACACTGCATATTACGTTATATTATAAGGTATTTTCAATGATACAATGCATATTACGATATATTATAAGGTATTTTCAATGATACACTGCATATTACGTTATATTATAAGGTATTTTCAATGATACACTGCAAATTACGTTATATTATAAGGTATTTTCAATGATACACTGCATATTACGTTATATTATAAGGTATTTTCAATGATACACTACAAATAACGATATATTATAAGGTATTTTCAATGATAC
The DNA here is from genome assembly GCA_916610255.1 of Lasioglossum lativentre. Taxonomy (NCBI): domain Eukaryota; kingdom Metazoa; phylum Arthropoda; class Insecta; order Hymenoptera; family Halictidae; genus Lasioglossum; species Lasioglossum lativentre. The sequence goes on from CAKAJI010000610.1 coordinate 54,749, forward strand.
CCTGCATATTACGTTATATGAGAAGGTATTTTCATTGATACACTACAAATTACGATATATTATAAGGTATTTTCAACGATACACTGCATATTACGTTATATTATAAGGTATTTTCAATGATACACTGCATATTACGTTATATTATAAGGTATTTTCAATGATACACAGCATATTACGTTATATTATAAGGTATTTTCAATGATACACAGCATATTACGTTATATTATAAGGTATTTTCAATGATGCACTGCATATTACGTTATACTATAAGGTATTTTCAATGATACACTACAAATTACGATATATTATAAGGTATTTTCAATGATACACTGCATATTATTTTATATTATAAGGTATTTTCAATGATACACTGCATATTACGTTATATTATAAGGTATTTTCAATGATGCACTGCATATTACGTTATACTATAAGGTATTTTCAATGATACACTGCATATTAAGTTATATTATAAGGTATTTTCAATGATAAACTACTATATATTATAAGGTATTTTCAATGATACACTGCATATTACGTTATATTATAAGGTATTTTCAATGATACACTGCATATTACGTTATATTATAAGGTATTTTCAATGATGCACTGCATATTACGTTATACTATAAGGTATTTTCAATGATACAATGCATATTAAGTTATATTATAAGGTATTTTCAATGATAAACTACTATATATTATAAGGTATTTTCAATGATACACTGCATATTACGTTATATTATAAGGTATTTTCAAAGATACACTACAAATAACGATATATTATAAGGTATTTTCAATGATACACTGCATATTACGGTATATCATAAGGTATTTTCAATGATACACTGCATATTAAGTTATATTATAAGGTATTTTCAATGATACACTGCATATTACGTTATATTATAAGGTATTTTCAATGATGCACTGCATATTACGTTATACTATAAGGTATTTTCAATGATACACTACAAATTACGATATATTATAAGGTATTTTCAATGATACACTGCATATTACGTTATATTATAAGGTATTTTCAATGATACACTGCATATTACGGTATATCATAAGGTATTTTCAATGATAGACTGCATATTAAGTTATATTATAAGGTATTTTCAATGATAGACTGCATATTAAGTTATATTATAAGGTATTTTCAATGATAAACTACTATATATTATAAGGTATTTTCAATGATACACTGCATATTACGTTATATGAGAAGGTATTTTCATTGATACACTACAAATTACGATATATTATAAGGTATTTTCAATGATACACTGCATATTACGTTATATGGGAAGGTATTTTCAATGATACACTGCATATTACGTTATATTATAAGGTATTTTCAATGATACAATGCATATTACGTTATATTATAAGGTATTTTCAAAGATACACTACAAATAACGATATATTATAAGGTATTTTCAATGATACACTGCATATTACGTTATATGAGAAGGTATTTTTATTGATACACTACAAATTACGATATATTATAAGGTATTTTCAATGATACACTGCATATTACGTTATATGGGAAGGTATTTTCAAAGATACACTGCATATTACGTTATATTATAAGGTATTTTCAATGATACAATGCATATTACGTTATATTATAAGGTATTTTCAAAGATACACTACAAATAACGATATATTATAAGGTATTTTCAATGATACACTGCATATTACGTTATATGAGAAGGTATTTTTATTGATACACTACAAATTACGATATATTATAAGGTATTTTCATTGATACACTGCATATTACGTTATATTATAAGGTGTTTTCAATGATACACTGCATATTACGTTATATTATAAGGTATTTTCAATGATACACTGCATATTACGGTATATCATAAGGTATTTTCAATGATACACTGCATATTACGTTATATTATAAGGTATTTTCAATGATGCACTGCATATTAAGTTATATTATAAGGTATTTTCAATGATACACTGCATATTACGTTATATTATAAGGTATTTTCAATGATGCACTGCATATTACGTTATACTATAAGGTATTTTCAATGATACAATGCATATTAAGTTATATTATAAGGTATTTTCAATGATAAACTACTATATATTATAAGGTATTTTCAATGATACACTGCATATTACGTTATATTATAAGGTGTTTTCAATGATACACTGCATATTACGTTATATTATAAGGTATTTTCAATGATACACTGCATATTACGGTATATCATAAGGTATTTTCAATGATACACTGCATATTAAGTTATATTATAAGGTATTTTCAATGATAAACTACTATATATTATAAGGTATTTTCAATGATACACTGCATATTACGTTATATTATAAGGTATTTTCAATGATACACTACAAATAACGATATATTATAAGGTATTTTCAATGATACACTGCATATTACGTTATATGAGAAGGTATTTTCATTGATACACTACAAATTACGATATATTATAAGGTATTTTCAATGATACACTGCATATTACGTTATATTATAAGGTATTTTCAATGATACACTGCATATTACGTTATATTATAAGATATTTTCAATGATACACTGCATATTACGTTATATTATAAGGTATTTTCAATGATACACTACAAATAACGATATATTATAAGGTATTTTCAATGATACCCTGCATATTACGTTATATGAGAAGGTATTTTCATTGATACACTACAAATTACGATATATTATAAGGTATTTTCAACGATACACTGCATATTACGTTATATTATAAGGTATTTTCAATGATACACTGCATATTACGTTATATTATAAGGTATTTTCAATGATACACAGCATATTACGTTATATTATAAGGTATTTTCAATGATACACAGCATATTACGTTATATTATAAGGTATTTTCAATGATGCACTGCATATTACGTTATACTATAAGGTATTTTCAATGATACACTACAAATTACGATATATTATAAGGTATTTTCAATGATACACTGCATATTACGTTATATTATAAGGTATTTTCAATGATACACTGCATATTACGTTATATTATAAGGTATTTTCAATGATGCACTGCATATTACGTTATACTATAAGGTATTTTCAATGATACACTGCATATTAAGTTATATTATAAGGTATTTTCAATGATAAACTACTATATATTATAAGGTATTTTCAATGATACACTGCATATTACGTTATATTATAAGGTATTTTCAATGATACACTGCATATTACGTTATATTATAAGGTATTTTCAATGATGCACTGCATATTACGTTATACTATAAGGTATTTTCAATGATACAATGCATATTATGTTATATTATAAGGTATTTTCAATGATAAACTACTATATATTATAAGGTATTTTCAATGATACACTGCATATTACGTTAAATTATAAGGTATTTTCAAAGATACACTACAAATAACGATATATTATAAGGTATTTTCAATGATACACTGCATATTACGGTATATCATAAGGTATTTTCAATGATACACTGCATATTAAGTTATATTATAAGGTATTTTCAATGATACACTGCATATTACGTTATATTATAAGGTATTTTCAATGATGCACTGCATATTACGTTATACTATAAGGTATTTTCAATGATACACTACAAATTACGATATATTATAAGGTATTTTCAATGATACACTGCATATTACGTTATATTATAAGGTATTTTCAATGATACACTGCATATTACGGTATATCATAAGGTATTTTCAATGATAGACTGCATATTAAGTTATATTATAAGGTATTTTCAATGATACACTGCATATTAAGTTATATTATAAGGTATTTTCAATGATAAACTACTATATATTATAAGGTATTTTCAATGATACACTGCATATTACGTTATATTATAAGGTATTTTCAATGATACACTGCATATTACGTTATATTATAAGGTATTTTCAATGATGCACTGCATATTACGTTATACTATAAGGTATTTTCAATGATACAATGCATATTAAGTTATATTATAAGGTATTTTCAATGATAAACTACTATATATTATAAGGTATTTTCAATGATACACTGCATATTACGTTAAATTATAAGGTATTTTCAAAGATACACTACAAATAACGATATATTATAAGGTATTTTCAATGATACACTGCATATTACGGTATATCATAAGGTATTTTCAATGATACACTGCATATTAAGTTATATTATAAGGTATTTTCAATGATACACTGCATATTACGTTATATTATAAGGTATTTTCAATGATGCACTGCATATTACGTTATACTATAAGGTATTTTCAATGATACACTACAAATTACGATATATTATAAGGTATTTTCAATGATACACTGCATATTACGTTATATTATAAGGTATTTTCAATGATACACTGCATATTACGGTATATCATAAGGTATTTTCAATGATAGACTGCATATTAAGTTATATTATAAGGTATTTTCAATGATAAACTACCATATATTATAAGGTATTTTCAATGATACACTGCATATTACGTTATATGAGAAGGTATTTTCATTGATACACTACAAATTACGATATATTATAAGGTATTTTCAATGATACACTGCATATTACGTTATATGGGAAGGTATTTTCAATGATACACTACAAATTACGATATATTATAAGGTATTTTCAATGATACACTGCATATTACGTTATATTATAAGGTATTTTCAATGATACACTGCATATTACGGTATATCATAAGGTATTTTCAATGAAAGACTGCATATTAAGTTATATTATAAGGTATTTTCAATGATAAACTACTATATATTATAAGGTATTTTCAATGATACACTGCATATTACGTTATATGAGAAGGTATTTTCATTGATACACTACAAATTACGATATATTATAAGGTATTTTCAATGATACACTGCATATTACGTTATATGGGAAGGTATTTTCAATGATACACTGCATATTACGTTATATTATACGGTATTTTCAATGATACAATGCATATTACGTTATATTATAAGGTATTTTCAAAGATACACTACAAATAACGATATATTATAAGGTATTTTCAATGATACACTGCATATTACGTTATATGAGAAGGTATTTTTATTGATACACTACAAATTACGATATATTATAAGGTATTTTCAATGATACACTGCATATTACGTTATATTATTAGGTATTTTCAATGATACACTGCATATTACGTTATATTATAAGGTGTTTTCAATGATACACTGCATATTACGTTATATTATAAGGTATTTTCAATGATACACTGCATATTACGGTATATCATAAGGTATTTTCAATGATACACTGCATATTAAGTTATATTATAAGGTATTTTCAATGATAAACTACTATATATTATAAGGTATTTTCAATGATACACTGCATATTACGTTATATGAGAAGGTATTTTCAAAGATACACTACAAATAACGATATATTATAAGGTATTTTCAATGATACACTGCATATTACGTTATATGGGAAGGTATTTTCAATGATACACTGCATATTACGTTATATTATAAGGTATTTTCAATGATACACTGCATATTACGTTATATTATAAGTTATTTTCAATGATACACTGCATATTACGTTATATTATAAGGTATTTTCAATGATGCACTGCATATTACGTTATACTATAAGGTATTTTCAATGATACACTACAAATTACGATATATTATAAGGTATTTTCAATGATACACTGCATATTACGTTATATGGGAAGGTATTTTCAAAGATACACTGCATATTACGTTATATTATAAGGTATTTTCAATGATACAATGCATATTACGTTATATTATAAGGTATTTTCAAAGATACACTACATATAACGATATATTATAAGGTATTTTCAATGATACACTGCATATAACGTTATATGAGAAGGTATTTTCATTGATACACTACAAATTACGATATATTATAAGGTATTTTCAATGATACACTGCATATTACGTTATATTATAAGGTGTTTTCAATGATACACTGCATATTACGTTATATTATAAGGTATTTTCAATGATACACTGCATATTACGGTATATCATAAGGTATTTTCAATGATACACTGCATATTAAGTTATATTATAAGGTATTTTCAATGATAAACTACTATATATTATAAGGTATTTTCAATGATACACTGCATATTACGTTATATGAGAAGGTATTTTCAAAGATACACTACAAATAACGATATATTATAAGGTATTTTCAATGATACACTGCATATTACGTTATATGGGAAGGTATTTTCAATGATACACTGCATATTACGTTATATTATAAGATATTTTCAATGATACACTGCATATTACGTTATATTATAAGGTATTTTCAATGATACACTGCATATTACGTTATATTATAAGGTATTTTCAATGATGCACTGCATATTACGTTATACTATAAGGTATTTTCAATGATACACTACAAATTACGATATATTATAAGGTATTTTCAATGATACACTGCATATTACGTTATATTATAAGGTATTTTCAATGATACACTGCATATTACGGTATATCATAAGGTATTTTCAATGATAGACTGCATATTAAGTTATATTATAAGGTATTTTCAATGATAAACTACTATATATTATAAGGTATTTTCAATGATACACTGCATATTACGTTATATGAGAAGATATTTTCATTGATACACTACAAATTACGATCTATTATAAGGTATTTTCAATGATACACTGCATATTACGTTATATTATAAGGTATTTTCAATGATACACTGCATATTACGTTATATGGGAAGGTATTTTCAAAGATACACTGCATATTACGTTATATTATAAGGTATTTTCAATGATACAATGCATATTACGTTATATTATAAGGTATTTTCAAAAATACACTACATATAACGATATATTATAAGGTATTTTCAATGATACACTGCATATTACGTTATATGAGAAGGTATTTTCATTGATACACTACAAATTACGATATATTATAAGGTATTTTCAATGATACACTGCATATTACGTTATATGGGAAGGTATTTTCAATGATACACTGCATATTACGTTATATTATAAGGTATTTTCAATGATACACTGCATATTACGTTATATTATATGGTATTTTCAATGATAGACTGCATATTAAGTTATATTATAAGGTATTTTCAATGATAAACTACTATATATTATAAGGTATTTTCAATGATACACTGCATATTACGTTATATGAGAAGGTATTTTCATTGATACACTACAAATTACGATATATTATAAGGTATTTTCAATGATACACTGCATATTACGTTATATGGGAAGGTATTTTCATTGATACACTACAAATTACGATATATTATAAGGTATTTTCAATGATACACTGCATATTACGTTATATGGGAAGGTATTTTCAATGATACACTGCATATTACGTTATATTATAAGGTATTTTCAATGATACACTGCATATTACGTTATATTATATGGTATTTTCAATGATAGACTGCATATTAAGTTATATTATAAGGTATTTTCAATGATAAACTACTATATATTATAAGGTATTTTCAATGATACACTGCATATTACGTTATATGAGAAGGTATTTTCATTGATACACTACAAATAACGATATATTATAAGGTATTTTCAATGATACACTGCATATTACGTTATATGAGAAGGTATTTTTATTGACACACTACAAATTACGATATATTATAAGGTATTTTCAATGATACACTGCATATTACGTTATATCATTAGGTATTTTCAATGATACACTGCATATTACGTTATATTATAAGGTGTTTTCAATGATACACTGCATATTACGTTATATTATAAGGTATTTTCAATGATACACTGCATATTACGGTATATCATAAGGTATTTTCAATGATACACTGCATATTAAGTTATATTATAAGGTATTTTCAATGATAAACTACTATATATTATAAGGTATTTTCAATGATACACTGCATATTACGTTATATGAGAAGGTATTTTCAAAGATACACTACAAATAACGATATATTATAAGGTATTTTCAATGATACACTGCATATTACGTTATATGGGAAGGTATTTTCAATGATACACTGCATATTACGTTATATTATAAGGTATTTTCAATGATACACTGCATATTACGTTATATTATAAGGTATTTTCAATGATACACTGCATATTACGTTATATTATAAGGTATTTTCAATGATGCACTGCATATTACGTTATACTATAAGGTATTTTCAATGATACACTACAAATTACGATATATTATAAGGTGTTTTCAATGATACACTGCATATTACGTTATATTATAAGGTATTTTCAATGATACACTGCATATTACGTTATATTATAAGTTATTTTCAATGATACACTGCATATTACGTTATATTATAAGGTATTTTCAATGATGCACTGCATATTACGTTATACTATAAGGTATTTTCAATGATACACTACAAATTACGATATATTATAAGGTATTTTCAATGATACACTGCATATTACGTTATATGGGAAGGTATTTTCAAAGATACACTGCATATTACGTTATATTATAAGGTATTTTCAATGATACAATGCATATTACGTTATATTATAAGGTATTTTCAAAGATACACTACATATAACGATATATTATAAGGTATTTTCAATGATACACTGCATATAACGTTATATGAGAAGGTATTTTCATTGATACACTACAAATTACGATATATTATAAGGTATTTTCAATGATACACTGCATATTACGTTATATGGGAAAGTATTTTCAATGATACACTGCATATTACGTTATATTATAAGGTATTTTCAATGATACACTGCATATTACGTTATATTATATGGTATTTTCAATGATACACTGCATATTACGTTATATTATAAGGTGTTTTCAATGATACACTGCATATTACGTTATATTATAAGGTATTTTCAATGATACACTGCATATTACGGTATATCATAAGGTATTTTCAATGATACACTGCATATTAAGTTATATTATAAGGTATTTTCAATGATAAACTACTATATATTATAAGGTATTTTCAATGATACACTGCATATTACGTTATATGAGAAGGTATTTTCAAAGATACACTACAAATAACGATATATTATAAGGTATTTTCAATGATACACTGCATATTACGTTATATGGGAAGGTATTTTCAATGATACACTGCATATTACGTTATATTATAAGGTATTTTCAATGATACACTGCATATTACGGTATATCATAAGGTATTTTCAATGATAGACTGCATATTAAGTTATATTATAAGGTATTTTCAATGATAAACTACTATATATTATAAGGTATTTTCAATGATACACTGCATATTACGTTATATGAGAAGGTATTTTCATTGATACACTACAAATTACGATATATTATAAGGTATTTTCAATGATACACTGCATATTACGTTATATTATAAGGTATTTTCAATGATACACTGCATATTACGTTATATGGGAAGGTATTTTCAAAGATACACTGCATATTACGTTATATTATAAGGTATTTTCAATGATACAATGCATATTACGTTATATTATAAGGTATTTTCAAAAATACACTACATATAACGATATATTATAAGGTATTTTCAATGATACACTGCATATTACGTTATATGAGAAGGTATTTTCATTGATACACTACAAATTACGATATATTATAAGGTATTTTCAATGATACACTGCATATTACGTTATATGGGAAGGTATTTTCAATGATACACTGCATATTACGTTATATTATAAGGTATTTTCAATGATACACTGCATATTACGTTATATTATATGGTATTTTCAATGATAGACTGCATATTAAGTTATATTATAAGGTATTTTCAATGATAAACTACTATATATTATAAGGTATTTTCAATGATACACTGCATATTACGTTATATGAGAAGGTATTTTCATTGATACACTACAAATTACGATATATTATAAGGTATTTTCAATGATACACTGCATATTACGTTATATGGGAAGGTATTTTCAATGATACACTGCATATTACGTTATATTATAAGGTATTTTCAATGATACAATGCATATTACGTTATATTATAAGGTATTTTCAAAGATACACTACAAATAACGATATATTATAAGGTATTTTCAATGATACACTGCATATTACGTTATATGAGAAGGTATTTTTATTGACACACTACAAATTACGATATATTATAAGGTATTTTCAATGATACACTGCATATTACGTTATATTATTAGGTATTTTCAATGATACACTGCATATTACGTTATATTATAAGGTGTTTTCAATGATACACTGCATATTACGTTATATTATAAGGTATTTTCAATGATACACTGCATATTACGGTATATCATAAGGTATTTTCAATGATACACTGCATATTAAGTTATATTATAAGGTATTTTCAATGATAAACTACTATATATTATAAGGTATTTTCAATGATACACTGCATATTACGTTATATGAGAAGGTATTTTCAAAGATACACTACAAATAACGATATATTATAAGGTATTTTCAATGATACACTGCATATTACGTTATATGGGAAGGTATTTTCAATGATACACTGCATATTACGTTATATTATAAGGTATTTTCAATGATACACTGCATATTACGTTATATTATAAGGTATTTTCAATGATACACTGCATATTACGTTATATTATAAGGTATTTTCAATGATGCACTGCATATTACGTTATACTATAAGGTATTTTCAATGATACACTACAAATTACGATATATTATAAGGTGTTTTCAATGATACACTGCATATTACGTTATATTATAAGGTATTTTCAATGATACACTGCATATTACGGTATATCATAAGGTATTTTCAATGATACACTGCATATTAAGTTATATTATAAGGTATTTTCAATGATAAACTACTATATATTATAAGGTATTTTCAATGATACACTGCATATTACGTTATATGAGAAGGTATTTTCAAAGATACACTACAAATAACGATATATTATAAGGTATTTTCAATGATACACTGCATATTACGTTATATGGGAAGGTATTTTCAATGATACACTGCATATTACGTTATATTATAAGGTATTTTCAATGATACACTGCATATTACGTTATATTATAAGGTATTTTCAATGATACACTGCATATTACGTTATATTATAAGGTATTTTCAATGATGCACTGCATATTACGTTATACTATAAGGTATTTTCAATGATACACTACAAATTACGATATATTATAAGGTATTTTCAATGATACACTGCATATTACGTTATATGAGAAGGTATTTTCATTGATACACTACAAATTACGATATATTATAAGGTATTTTCAATGATACACTGCATATTACGTTATATGGGAAGGTATTTTCAAAGATACACTGCATATTACGTTATATTATAAGGTATTTTCAATGATACAATGCATATTACGTTATATTATAAGGTATTTTCAAAGATACACTACATATAACGATATATTATAAGGTATTTTCAATGATACACTGCATATAACGTTATATGAGAAGGTATTTTCATTGATACACTACAAATTACGATATATTATAACGTATTTTCAATGATACACTGCATATTACGTTATATGGGAAGGTATTTTCAATGATACACTGCATATTACGTTATATTATAAGGTATTTTCAATGATACACTGCATATTACGTTATATTATAAGGTATTTTCAATGATACACTGCATATTACGTTATATTATAAGGTGTTTTCAATGATACACTGCATATTACGTTATATTATAAGGTATTTTCAATGATACACTGCATATTACGGTATATCATAAGGTATTTTCAATGATACACTGCATATTAAGTTATATTATAAGGTATTTTCAATGATAAACTACTATATATTATAAGGTATTTTCAATGATACACTGCATATTACGTTATATGAGAAGGTATTTTCAAAGATACACTACAAATAACGATATATTATAAGGTATTTTCAATGATACACTGCATATTACGTTATATGGGAAGGTATTTTCAATGATACACTGCATATTACGTTATATTATAAGGTAATTTCAATGATACACTGCATATTACGTTATATGAGAAGGTATTTTCAAAGATACACTACAAATAACGATATATTATAAGGTATTTTCAATGATACACTGCATATTACGTTATATGGGAAGGTATTTTCAATGATACACTGCATATTACGTTATATTATAAGGTATTTTCAATGATACACTGCATATTACGTTATATTATAAGGTATTTTCAATGATACACTGCATATTACGTTATATTATAAGGTATTTTCAATGATGCACTGCATATTACGTTATACTATAAGGTATTTTCAATGATACACTACAAATTACGATATATTATAAGGTGTTTTCAATGATACACTGCATATTACGTTATATTATAAGGTATTTTCAATGATACACTGCATATTACGGTATATCATAAGGTATTTTCAATGATACACTGCATATTAAGTTATATTATAAGGTATTTTCAATGATAAACTACTATATATTATAAGGTATTTTCAATGATACACTGCATATTACGTTATATGAGAAGGTATTTTCAATGATACACTACAAATAACGATATATTATAAGGTATTTTCAATGATACACTGCATATTACGTTATATGGGAAGGTATTTTCAATGATACACTGCATATTACGTTATATTATAAGGTATTTTCAATGATACACTGCATATTACGTTATATTATAAGGTATTTTCAATGATACACTGCATATTACGTTATATTATAAGGTATTTTCAATGATGCACTGCATATTACGTTATACTATAAGGTATTTTCAATGATACACTACAAATTACGATATATTATAAGGTATTTTCAATGATACACTGCATATTACGTTATATGAGAAGGTATTTTCATTGATACACTACAAATTACGATATATTATAAGGTATTTTCAATGATACACTGCATATTACGTTATATGGGAAGGTATTTTCAAAGATACACTGCATATTACGTTATATTATAAGGTATTTTCAATGATACAATGCATATTACGTTATATTATAAGGTATTTTCAAAGATACACTACATATAACGATATATTATAAGGTATTTTCAATGATACACTGCATATAACGTTATATGAGAAGGTATTTTCATTGATACACTACAAATTACGATATATTATAACGTATTTTCAATGATACACTGCATATTACGTTATATGGGAAGGTATTTTCAATGATACACTGCATATTACGTTATATTATAAGGTATTTTCAATGATACACTGCATATTACGTTATATTATATGGTATTTTCAATGATACACTGCATATTACGTTATATTATAAGGTGTTTTCAATGATACACTGCATATTACGTTATATTATAAGGTATTTTCAATGATACACTGCATATTACGGTATATCATAAGGTATTTTCAATGATACACTGCATATTAAGATATATTATAAGGTATTTTCAATGATAAACTACTATATATTATAAGGTATTTTCAATGATACACTGCATATTACGTTATATGAGAAGGTATTTTCAAAGATACACTACAAATAACGATATATTATAAGGTATTTTCAATGATACACTGCATATTACGTTATATGGGAAGGTATTTTCAATGATACACTGCATATTACGTTATATTATAAGGTAATTTCAATGATACACTGCATATTACGTTATATTATAAGGTATTTTCAATGATGCACTGCATATTACGTTATATTATAAGGTATTTTCAATGATGCACTGCATATTACGGTATACTATAAGGTATTTTCAATGATACACTACAAATTACGTTGATTATAAGGTATTTTCAATGATACACTGCATATTACGTTATATTATAAGGTATTTTCAATGATACACTGCATATTACGGTATATCATAAGGTATTTTCAATGATACACTGCATATTAAGTTATATTATAAGGTATTTTCAATGATAAACTACTATATATTATAAGGTATTTTCAATGATACACTGCATATTACGTTATATTATAAGGTATTTTCAATGATACACTGCATATTACGTTATATGGGAAGGTATTTTCAATGATACACTGCATATTACGTTATATTATAAGGTATTTTCAATGATACACTGCATATTACGGTATATCATAAGGTATTTTCAATGATACACTGCATATTAAGTTATATTATAAGGTATTTTCAATGATACACTGCATATTACGTTATATTATAAGGTATTTTCAATGATGCACTGCATATTACGTTATACTATAAGGTATTTTCAATGATACACTACAAATTACGATATATTATAAGGTATTTTCAATGATACACTGCATATTACGTTATATTATAAGGTATTTTCAATGATACACTGCATATTACGTTATATTATAAGGTGTTTTCAATGATACACTGCATATTACGTTATATTATAAGGTATTTTCAATGATACACTGCATATTACGGTATATCATAAGGTATTTTCAATGATACACTGCATATTAAGTTATATTATAAGGTATTTTCAATGATAAACTACTATATATTATAAGGTATTTTCAATAATACACTGCATATTACGTTATATGAGAAGGTATTTTCAAAGATACACTACAAATAACGATATATTATAAGGTATTTTCAATGATACACTGCATATTACGTTATATGGGAAGGTATTTTCAATGATACACTGCATATTACGTTATATTATAAGGTATTTTCAATGATACACTGCATATTACGTTATATTATAAGGTATTTTCAATGATACACTGCATATTACGTTATATTATAAGGTATTTTCAATGATGCACTGCATATTACGTTATACTATAAGGTATTTTCAATGATACACTACAAATTACGATATATTATAAGGTATTTTCAATGATACACTGCATATTACGTTATATGAGAAGGTATTTTTATTGATACACTACAAATTACGATATATTATAAGGTATTTTCAATGATACACTGCATATTACGTTATATGGGAAGGTATTTTCAAAGATACACTGCATATTACGTTATATTATAAGGTATTTTCAATGATACAATGCATATTACGTTATATTATAAGGTATTTTCAAAGATACACTACATATAACGATATATTATAAGGTATTTTCAATGATACACTGCATATAACGTTATATGAGAAGGTATTTTAATTGATACACTACAAATTACGATATATTATAACGTATTTTCAATGATACACTGCATATTACGTTATATGGGAAGGTATTTTCAATGATACACTGCAAATTACGTTAGATTATAAGGTATTTTCAATGATACACTGCATATTACGTTATATTATATGGTATTTTCAATGATACACTGCATATTACGTTATATTATAAGGTGTTTTCAATGATACACTGCATATTACGTTATATTATAAGGTATTTTCAATGATACACTGCATATTACGGTATATCATAAGGTATTTTCAATGATACACTGCATATTAAGTTATATTATAAGGTATTTTCAATGATAAACTACTATATATTATAAGGTATTTTCAATGATACACTGCATATTACGTTATATGAGAAGGTATTTTCAAAGATACACTACAAATAACGATATATTATAAGGTATTTTCAATGATACACTGCATATTACGTTATATGGGAAGGTATTTTCAATGATACACTGCATATTACGTTATATTATAAGGTAATTTCAATGATACACTGCATATTACGTTATATTATAAGGTATTTTCAATGATGCACTGCATATTACGTTATATTATAAGGTATTTTCAATGATGCACTGCATATTACGGTATACTATAAGGTATTTTCAATGATACACTACAAATTACGTTGATTATAAGGTATTTTCAATGATACACTGCATATTACGTTATATTATAAGGTATTTTCAATGATACACTGCATATTACGGTATATCATAAGGTATTTTCAATGATACACTGCATATTAAGTTATATTATAAGGTATTTTCAATGATAAACTACTATATATTATAAGGTATTTTCAATGATACACTGCATATTACGTTATATTATAAGGTATTTTCAATGATACACTGCATATTACGTTATATGGGAAGGTATTGTCAATGATACACTGCATATTACGTTATATTATAAGGTATTTTCAATGATACACTGCATATTACGGTATATCATAAGGTATTTTCAATGATACACTGCATATTAAGTTATATTATAAGGTATTTTCAATGATACACTGCATATTACGTTATATTATAAGGTATTTTCAATGATGCACTGCATATTACGTTATACTATAAGGTATTTTCAATGATACACTACAAATTACGATATATTATAAGGTATTTTCAATGATACACTGCATATTACGTTATATTATAAGGTATTTTCAATGATACACTGCATATTACGGTATATCATAAGGTATTTTCAATGAAACACTGCATATTAAGTTATATAATAAGGTATTTTCAATGATAAACTACTATATATTATAAGGTATTTTCAATGATACACTGCATATTACGTTATATGAGAAGGTATTTTCATTGATACACTACAAATTACGATATATTATAAGGTATTTTCAATGATACACTGCATATTACGTTATATGGGAAGGTATTTTCAATGATACACTGCATATTACGTTATATTATAAGGTATTTTCAATGATACAATGCATATTACGTTATATTATAAGGTATTTTCAAAGATACACTACATATAACGATATATTATAAGGTATTTTCAATGATACACTGCATATAACGTTATATGAGAAGGTATTTTCATTGATACACTACAAATTACGATATATTATAACGTATTTTCAATGATACACTGCATATTACGTTATATGGGAAGGTATTTTCAATGATACACTGCAAATTACGTTAGATTATAAGGTATTTTCAATGATACACTGCATATTACGTTATATGGGAAGGTATTTTCAATGATACACTGCATATTACGTTATATTATAAGGTATTTTCAATGATACAATGCATATTACGTTATATTATAAGGTATTTTCAAAGATACACTGCATATTACGTTATATTATAAGGTATTTTCAATGATACACTGCATATTACGGTATATCATAAGGTATTTTCAATGAAAGACTGCATATTAAGTTATATTATAAGGTATTTTCAATGATAAACTACTATATATTATAAGGTATTTTCAATGATACACTGCATATTACGTTATATGAGAAGGTATTTTCATTGATACACTACAAATTACGATATATTATAAGGTATTTTCAATGATACACTGCATATTACGTTATATGGGAAGGTATTTTCAATGATACACTGCATATTACGTTATATTATAAGGTATTTTCAATGATACACTGCATATTACGTTATATTATAAGGTATTTTCAAAGATACACTACATATAACGATATATTATAAGGTATTTTCAATGATACACTGCATATAACGTTATATGAGAAGGTATTTTCATTGATACACTACAAATTACGATATATTATAACGTATTTTCAATGATACACTGCATATTACGTTATATGGGAAGGTATTTTCAATGATACACTGCAAATTACGTTAGATTATAAGGTATTTTCAATGATACACTGCATATTACGTTATATTATATGGTATTTTCAATGATACACTGCATATTACGTTATATTATAAGGTGTTTTCAATGATACACTGCATATTACGTTATATTATAAGGTATTTTCAATGATACACTGCATATTACGGTATATCATAAGGTATTTTCAATGATACACTGCATATTAAGTTATATTATAAGGTATTTTCAATGATAAACTACTATATATTATAAGGTATTTTCAATGATACACTGCATATTACGTTATATGAGAAGGTATTTTCAAAGATACACTACAAATTACGTTGATTATAAGGTATTTTCAATGATACACTGCATATTACGTTATATTATAAGGTATTTTCAATGATACACTGCATATTACGGTATATCATAAGGTATTTTCAATGATACACTGCATATTAAGTTATATTATAAGGTATTTTCAATGATAAACTACTATATATTATAAGGTATTTTCAATGATACACTGCATATTACGTTATATTATAAGGTATTTTCAATGATACACTGCATATTACGTTATATGGGAAGGTATTTTCAATGATACACTGCATATTACGTTATATTATAAGGTATTTTCAATGATACACTGCATATTACGGTATATCATAAGGTATTTTCAATGATACACTGCATATTAAGTTATATTATAAGGTATTTTCAATGATACACTGCATATTACGTTATATTATAAGGTATTTTCAATGATGCACTGCATATTACGTTATACTATAAGGTATTTTCAATGATACACTACAAATTACGATATATTATAAGGTATTTTCAATGATACACTGCATATTACGTTATATTATAAGGTATTTTCAATGATACACTGCATATTACGGTATATCATAAGGTATTTTCAATGAAAGACTGCATATTAAGTTATATTATAAGGTATTTTCAATGATAAACTACTATATATTATAAGGTATTTTCAATGATACACTGCATATTACGTTATATGAGAAGGTATTTTCATTGATACACTACAAATTACGATATATTATAAGGTATTTTCAATGATACACTGCATATTACGGTATATCATAAGGTATTTTCAATGATACACTGCATATTAAGTTATATTATAAGGTATTTTCAATGATACACTGCATATTACGTTATATTATAAGGTATTTTCAATGATGCACTGCATATTACGTTATACTATAAGGTATTTTCAATGATACACTACAAATTACGATATATTATAAGGTATTTTCAATGATACACTGCATATTACGTTATATTATAAGGTATTTTCAATGATACACTGCATATTACGGTATATCATAAGGTATTTTCAATGAAAGACTGCATATTACGTTATATTATAAGGTATTTTCAATGATAAACTACTATATATTATAAGGTATTTTCAATGATACACTGCATATTACGTTATATGAGAAGGTATTTTCATTGATACACTACAAATTACGATATATTATAATGTATTTTCAATGATACACTGCATATTACGTTATATGGGAAGGTATTTTCAATGATACACTGCATATTACGTTATATTATAAGGTATTTTCAATGATACACTGCATATTACGTTATATTATAAGGTATATTCAAAGATACACTACAAATAACGATATATTATAAGGTATTTTCAATGATACACTGCATATTACGTTATATGAGAAGGTATTTTCATTGATACACTACAAATTACGATATATTATAAGGTATTTTCAATGATACACTGCATATTACGTTATATTATTAGGTATTTTCAATGATACACTGCATATTACGTTATATTATAAGGTGTTTTCAATGATACACTGCATATTACGTTATATTATAAGGTATTTTCAATGATACACTGCATATTACGGTATATCATAAGGTATTTTCAATGATACACTGCATATTACGTTATATTATAAGGTAATTTCAATGATACACTACAAATAATGATATATTATAAGGTATTTTCAATGATACACTACATATTACGTTATATGAGAAGGTATTTTCATTGATACACTACAAATTACGATATATTATAAGGTATTTTCAATGATACACTGCATATTACGATATATTATAAGGTATTTTCAATGATACACTGCATATTACGTTATATTATAAGGTATTTTCAATGATGCACTGCAAATTACGTTATACTATAAGGTATTTTCAATGATACACTGCATATTAAGTTATATTATAAGGTATTTTCAATGATAAACTACTATATATTATAAGGTATTTTCAATGATACACTGCATATTACGTTATATTATAAGGTATTTTCAATGATGCACTGCATATTACGTTATACTATAAGGTATTTTCAATGATACACTGCATATTAAGTTATATTATAAGGTATTTTCAATGATAAACTACTATATATTATAAGGTATTTTCAATGATACACTGCATATTACGTTATATTATAAGGTATTTTCAAAGATACACTACAAATAACGATATATTATAAGGTATTTTCAATGATACACTGCATATTACGTTATACTATAAGGTATTTTCAATGATAAACTACTATATATTATAAGGTATTTTCAATGATACACTACAAATTACGTTATATCATAAGGTATATTCAATGATACACTGCATATTAAGTTATATGGGAAGGTATTTTCAATGATACACTGCATATTACGTTATATTATAAGGTATTTTCAATGATACACTGCATATTACGTTATATTATAAGGTATTTTCAATGATACACTGCATATTACGTTATATTATAAGGTAATATCAATGATACACTACAAATAATGATATATTATAAGGTATTTTCAATGATACACTACATATTACGTTATATGAGAAGGTATTTTCATTGATACACTACAAATTACGATATATTATAAGGTATTTTCAATGATACACTGCATATTACGATATATTATAAGGTATTTTCAATGATACACTGCATATTACGTTATATTATAAGGTATTTTCAATGATGCACTGCATATTACGTTATACTATAAGGTATTTTCAATGATACACTGCATATTAAGTTATATTATAAGGTATTTTCAATGATAAACTACTATATATTATAAGGTATTTTCAATGATACACTGCATATTACGTTATATTATAAGGTATTTTCAAAGATACACTACAAATAACGATAAATTATAAGGTATTTTCAATGATACACTGCATATTACGTTATATGAGAAGGTATTTTCATTGATACACTACAAATTACGATATATTATAAGGTATTTTCAATGATACACTGCATATTACGTTATATTATAAGGTATTTTCAATGATACACTGCATATTACGGTATATCATAAGGTATTTTCAATGATACACTGCATATTACGGTATATCATAAGGTATTTTCAATGATACACAGCATATTAAGTTATATTATAAGGTATTTTCAATGATAAACTACTATATATTATAAGGTATTTTCAATGATACACTGCATATTACGTTATATTATAAGGTATTTTCAATGATACACTGCATATTACGTTATATTATAAGGTAATTTCAATGATACACTACAAATAACGATATATTATAAGGTATTTTCAATGATACACTGCATATTACGTTATATGAGAAGGTATTTTCATTGATACACTACAAATTACGATATATTATAAGGTATTTTCAATGATACACTGCATATTACGTTATATTATAAGGTATTTTCAATGATACACTGCATATTACGTTATATTATAAGGTATTTTCAATGATGCACTGCATATTACGTTATACTATAAGGTATTTTCAATGATACACTGCATATTAAGTTATATTATAAGGTATTTTCAATGATAAACTACTATATATTATAAGGTATTTTCAATGATACACTGCATATTACGTTATATTATAAGGTATTTTCAAAGATACACTACAAATTACGATATATTATAAGGTATTTTCAATGATACACTGCATATTACGTTATACTATAAGGTATTTTCAATGATAAACTACTATATATTATAAGGTATTTTCAATGATACACTACAAATTACGTTATATCATAAGGTATATTCAATGATACACTGCATATTAAGTTATATGGGAAGGTATTTTCAATGATACACTGCATATTACGTTATATTATAAGGTATTTTCAATGATACACTGCATATTACGTTATATTATAAGGTATTTTCATTGATACACTGCATATTACGTTATATTATAAGGTATTTTCAATGATACACTACAAATTACGATATATTATAAGGTATTTTCAATGATACACTACAAATAACGATATATTATAAGGTATTTTCAATGATACACTACAAATTACGTTATATCATAAGGTATATTCAATGATACACTGCATATTAAGTTATATGGGAAGGTATATTCAATGATACACTGCATATTACGTTATATTATAAGGTATTTTCAATGATACACTGCATATTACGTTATATTATAAGGTATTTTCAATGATGCACTGCATATTACGTTATACTATAAGGTATTTTCAATGATACACTGCATATTAAGTTATATTATAAGGTATTTTCAATGATAAACTACTATATATTATAAGGTATTTTCAATGATACACTGCATATTACGTTATATTATAAGGTATTTTCAAAGATACACTACAAATAACGATATATTATAAGGTATTTTCAATGATACACTGCATATTACGTTATACTATAAGGTATTTTCAATGATAAACTACTATATATTATAAGGTATTTTCAATGATACACTACAAATTACGTTATATCATAAGGTATTTTCAATGATACACTGCATATTACGTTATATGGGAAGGTATTTTCAATGATAGACTAGAATTACCATATATTCTAAGGTATTTTCAATGATACACTGCATATTACGTTATATTATAAGGTATTTTCAATGATACACTGCATATTACGTTATATTATAAGGTATTTTCAATGATAAACTACTATATATTATAAGGTATTTTCAATGATACACTGCATATTACGTTATATTATAAGGTATTTTCAAAGATACACTACAAGAAAACGATATATTATAAGGTATATTCAATGATACACTGCATATTACGTTATATGAGAAGGTATTTTCATTGATACACTACAAATTACGATACATTATAAGGTATTTTCAATGATACACTGCATATTACGTTATATTAGAAGGTATTTTCAAAGATACACTACAAATAACGATATATTATAAGGTATTTTCAATGATACACTGCATATTACGTTATACTATAAGGTATTTTCAATGATAAACTACTATATATTATAAGGTATTTTCAATGATACACTACAAATTACGTTATATCATAAGGTATATTCAATGATACACTGCATATTAAGTTATATGGGAAGGTATTTTCAATGATACACTGCATATTACGTTATATTATAAGGTATTTTCAATGATACACTGCATATTACGTTATATTATAAGGTATTTGCAATGATACACTACAAGTTACGATATATTATAAGGTATTTTCAATGATACACTGCATATTACGTTATATTATAAGGTATTTTCAATGATGCACTGCATATTACGTTATACTATAAGGTATTTTCAATGATACACTGCATATTAAGTTATATTATAAGGTATTTTCAATGATAAACTACTATATATTATAAGGTATTTTCAATGATACACTGCATATTACGTTATATTATAAGGTATTTTCAAAGATACACTACAAATAACGATATATTATAAGGTATTTTCAATGATACACTGCATATTACGTTATACTATAAGGTATTTTCAATGATAAACTACTATATATTATAAGGTATTTTCAATGATACACTACAAATTACGTTATATCATAAGGTATATTCAATGATACACTGCATATTAAGTTATATGGGAAGGTATTTTCAATGATACACTGCATATTACGTTATATTATAAGGTATTTTCAATGATACACTGCATATTACGTTATATTATAAGGTATTTTCAATGATACACTGCATATTACGTTATATTATAAGGTATTTTCAATGATACACTACAAATTACGATATATTATAAGGTATTTTCAATGATACACTGCATATTACGTTATATTATAAGGTATTTTCAAAGATACACTACAAATAACGATATATTATAAGGTATTTTCAATGATACACTACAAATTACGTTATATCATAAGGTATATTCAATGATACACTGCATATTAAGTTATATGGGAAGGTATATTCAATGATACACTGCATATTACGTTATATTATAAGGTATTTTCAATGATACACTGCATATTACGTTATATTATAAGGTATTTTCAATGATGCACTGCATATTACGTTATACTATAAGGTATTTTCAATGATACACTGCATATTAAGTTATATTATAAGGTATTTTCAATGATAAACTACTATATATTATAAGGTATTTTCAATGATACACTGCATATTACGTTATATTATAAGGTATTTTCAAAGATACACTACAAATAACGATATATTATAAGGTATTTTCAATGATACACTGCATATTACGTTATACTATAAGGTATTTTCAATGATAAACTACTATATATTATAAGGTATTTTCAATGATACACTACAAATTACGTTATATCATAAGGTATTTTCAATGATACACTGCATATTAAGTTATATGGGAAGGTATTTTCAATGATAGACTAGAATTACCATATATTCTAAGGTATTTTCAATGATACACTGCATATTACGTTATATTATAAGGTATTTTCAATGATACACTGCATATTACGTTATATTATAAGGTATTTTCAATGATAAACTACTATATATTATAAGGTATTTTCAATGATACACTGCATATTACGTTATATTATAAGGTATTTTCAAAGATACACTACAAGAAAACGATATATTATAAGGTATATTCAATGATACACTGCATATTACGTTATATGAGAAGGTATTTTCATTGATACACTACAAATTACGATACATTATAAGGTATTTTCAATGATACACTGCATATTACGTTATATTATAAGGTATTTTCAAAGATACACTACAAATAACGATATATTATAAGGTATTTTCAATGATACACTGCATATTACGTTATACTATAAGGTATTTTCAATGATAAACTACTATATATTATAAGGTATTTTCAATGATACACTACAAATTACGTTATATCATAAGGTATATTCAATGATACACTGCATATTAAGTTATATGGGAAGGTATTTTCAATGATACACTGCATATTACGTTATATTATAAGGTATTTTCAATGATACACTGCATATTACGTTATATTATAAGGTATTTTCAATGATACACTACAAGTTACGATATATTATAAGGTATTTTCAATGATACACTGCATATTACGTTATATTATAAGGTATTTTCAAAGATACACTACAAGAAAACGATATATTATAAGGTATATTCAATGATACACTGCATATTACGTTATATGAGAAGGTATTTTCATTGATACACTACAAATTACGATACATTGTAAGGTATTTTCAATGATACACTGCATATTACGTTATATTATAAGGTATTTTCAAAGATACACTACAAATTACGATATATTATAAGGTATTTTCAATGATACACTGCATATTACGTTATACTATAAGGTATTTTCAATGATAAACTACTATATATTATAAGGTATTTTCAATGATACACTACAAATTACGTTATATCATAAGGTATATTCAATGATACACTACAAGAAAACGATATATTATAAGGTATATTCAATGATACACTGCATATTACGTTATATGAGAAGGTATTTTCATTGATACACTACAAATTACGATACATTATAAGGTATTTTCAATGATACACTGCATATTACGTTATATTATAAGGTATTTTCAAAGATACACTACAAATAACGATATATTATAAGGTATTTTCAATGATACACTGCATATTACGTTATATTATAAGGTATTTTCAATGATAAACTACTATATATTATAAGGTATTTTCAATGATACACTACAAATTACGTTATATCATAAGGTATATTCAATGATACACTGCATATTAAGTTATATGGGAAGGTATTTTCAATGATACACTGCATATTTCGTTATATTATAAGGTATTTTCAATGATACACTGCATATTACGTTATATTATAAGGTATTTTCAATGATACACTACAAATAACGATATATTATAAGGTATTTTCAATGATACACTGCATATTACGTTATATGAGAAGGTATTTGCAATGATACACTACAAGTTACGATATATTATAAGGTATTTTCAATGATACACTGCATATTACGTTATATTATAAGGTATTTTCAATGATACACTGCATATTACGTTATATTATTAGGTATTTTCAATGATACACTGCATATTACGTTATATTATAAGGTGTTTTCAATGATACACTGCATATTACGTTATATTATAAGGTATTTTCAATGATACACTGCATATTACGGTATATCATAAGGTATTTTCAATGATACACTGCATATTAAGTTATATTATAAGGTATTTTCAATGATAAACTACTATATATTATAAGGTATTTTCAATGATACACTGCATATTACGTTATATTATAAGGTATTTTCAAAGATACACTACAAATAACGATAAATTATAAGGTATTTTCAATGATACACTGCATATTACGTTATATGAGAAGGTATTTTCATTGATACACTACAAATTACGATATATTATAAGGTATTTTCAATGATACACTGCATATTACGTTATATTATAAGGTATTTTCAATGATACACTGCATATTACGGTATATCATAAGGTATTTTCAATGATACACTGCATATTACGGTATATCATAAGGTATTTTCAATGATACACAGCATATTAAGTTATATTATAAGGTATTTTCAATGATGCACTGCATATTACGTTATACTATAAGGTATTTTCAATGATACACTGCATATTAAGTTATATTATAAGGTATTTTCAATGATAAACTACTATATATTATAAGGTATTTTCAATGATACACTGCATATTACGTTATATTATAAGGTATTTTCAATGATACACTGCATATTACGTTATATGGGAAGGTATTTTCAATGATACACTGCATATTACGTTATATTATAAGGTATTTTCAATGATACACTGCATATTACGGTATATCATAAGGTATTTTCAATGATACACTGCATATTAAGTTATATTATAAGGTATTTTCAATGATACACTGCATATTACGTTATATTATAAGGTATTTTCAATGATGCACTGCATATTACGTTATACTATAAGGTATTTTCAATGATACACTACAAATTACGATATATTATAAGGTATTTTCAATGATACACTGCATATTACGTTATATTATAAGGTATTTTCAATGATACACTGCATATTACGGTATATCATAAGGTATTTTCAATGAAAGACTGCATATTAAGTTATATTATAAGGTATTTTCAATGATAAACTACTATATATTATAAGGTATTTTCAATGATACACTGCATATTACGTTATATGAGAAGGTATTTTCATTGATACACTACAAATTACGATATATTATAAGGTATTTTCAATGATACACTGCATATTACGTTATATGGGAAGGTATTTTCAATGATACACTGCATATTACGTTATATTATAAGGTATTTTCAATGATACAATGCATATTACGTTATATTATAAGGTATATTCAAAGATACACTACAAATAACGATATATTATAAGGTATTTTCAATGATACACTGCATATTACGTTATATGAGAAGGTATTTTCATTGATACACTACAAATTACGATATATTATAAGGTATTTTCAATGATACACTGCATATTACGTTATATTATTAGGTATTTTCAATGATACACTGCATATTACGTTATATTATAAGGTGTTTTCAATGATACACTGCATATTACGTTATATTATAAGGTATTTTCAATGATACACTGCATATTACGGTATATCATAAGGTATTTTCAATGATACACTGCATATTAAGTTATATTATAAGGTATTTTCAATGATAAACTACTATATATTATAAGGTATTTTCAATGATACACTGCATATTACGTTATATTATAAGGTATTTTCAAAGATACACTGCATATTACGTTATATGAGAAGGTATTTTCATTGATACACTACAAATTACGATATATTATAAGGTATTTTCAATGATACACTGCATATTACGTTATATTATAAGGTATTTTCAATGATACACTGCATATTACGTTATATTATAAGGTATTTTCAATGATGCACTGCATATTACGTTATACTATAAGGTATTTTCAATGATACACTGCATATTAAGTTATATTATAAGGTATTTTCAATGATAAACTACTATATATTATAAGGTATTTTCAATGATACACTGCATATTACGTTATATTATAAGGTATTTTCAAAGATACACTACAAATAACGATATATTATAAGGTATTTTCAATGATACACTGCATATTACGTTATACTATAAGGTATTTTCAATGATAAACTACTATATATTATAAGGTATTTTCAATGATACACTACAAATTACGTTATATCATAAGGTATATTCAATGATACACTGCATATTAAGTTATATGGGAAGGTATTTTCAATGATACACTGCATATTACGTTATATTATAAGGTATTTTCAATGATACACTGCATATTACGTTATATTATAAGGTATTTTCAATGATACACTGCATATTACGTTATATTATAAGGTAATTTCAATGATACACTACAAATAATGATATATTATAAGGTATTTTCAATGATACACTACATATTACGTTATATGAGAAGGTATTTTCATTGATACACTACAAATTACGATATATTATAAGGTATTTTCAATGATACACTGCATATTACGATATATTATAAGGTATTTTCAATGATACACTGCATATTACGTTATATTATAAGGTATTTTCAATGATGCACTGCAAATTACGTTATACTATAAGGTATTTTCAATGATACACTGCATATTAAGTTATATTATAAGGTATTTTCAATGATAAACTACTATATATTATAAGGTATTTTCAATGATACACTGCATATTACGTTATATTATAAGGTATTTTCAAAGATACACTACAAATAACGATAAATTATAAGGTATTTTCAATGATACACTGCATATTACGTTATATGAGAAGGTATTTTCATTGATACACTACAAATTACGATATATTATAAGGTATTTTCAATGATACACTGCATATTACGTTATATTATAAGGTATTTTCAATGATACACTGCATATTGCGGTATATCATAAGGTATTTTCAATGATACACTGCATATTAAGTTATATTATAAGGTATTTTCAATGATAAACTACTATATATTATAAGGTATTTTCAATGATACACTGCATATTACGTTATATTATAAGGTATTTTCAATGATACACTGCATATTACGTTATATGAGAAGGTATTTTCATTGATACACTACAAATTACGATATATTATAAGGTATTTTCAATGATACACTGCATATTACGTTATATGGGAAGGTATTTTCAATGATACACTGCATATTACGTTATATTATAAGGTATTTTCAATGATACAATGCATATTACGTTATATTATAAGGTATATTCAAAGATACACTACAAATAACGATATATTATAAGGTATTTTCAATGATACACTGCATATTACGTTATATGAGAAGGTATTTTTATTGATACACTACAAATTACGATATATTATAAGGTATTTTCAATGATACACTGCATATTACGTTATATTATTAGGTATTTTCAATGATACACTGCATATTACGTTATATTATAAGGTGTTTTCAATGATACACTGCATATTACGTTATATTATAAGGTATTTTCAATGATACACTGCATATTACGGTATATCATAAGGTATTTTCAATGATACACTGCATATTAAGTTATATTATAAGGTATTTTCAATGATAAACTACTATATATTATAAGGTATTTTCAATGATACACTGCATATTACGTTATATTATAAGGTATTTTCAAAGATACACTGCATATTACGTTATATGAGAAGGTATTTTCATTGATACACTACAAATTACGATATATTATAAGGTATTTTCAATGATACACTGCATATTACGTTATATTATAAGGTATTTTCAATGATACACTGCATATTACGTTATATTATAAGGTATTTTCAATGATGCACTGCATATTACGTTATACTATAAGGTATTTTCAATGATACACTGCATATTAAGTTATATTATAAGGTATTTTCAATGATAAACTACTATATATTATAAGGTATTTTCAATGATACACTGCATATTACGTTATATTATAAGGTATTTTCAAAGATACACTACAAATAACGATATATTATAAGGTATTTTCAATGATACACTGCATATTACGTTATACTATAAGGTATTTTCAATGATAAACTACTATATATTATAAGGTATTTTCAATGATACACTACAAATTACGTTATATCATAAGGTATATTCAATGATACACTGCATATTAAGTTATATGGGAAGGTATTTTCAATGATACACTGCATATTACCTTATATTATAAGGTATTTTCAATGATACACTGCATATTACGTTATATTATAAGGTATTTTCAATGATACACTGCATATTACGTTATATTATAAGGTAATTTCAATGATACACTACAAATAATGATATATTATAAGGTATTTTCAATGATACACTACATATTACGTTATATGAGAAGGTATTTTCATTGATACACTACAAATTACGATATATTATAAGGTATTTTCAATGATACACTGCATATTACGATATATTATAAGGTATTTTCAATGATACACAGCAGATTACGTTATATTATAAGGTATTTTCAATGATGCACTGCAAATTACGTTATACTATAAGGTATTTTCAATGATACACTGCATATTAAGTTATATTATAAGGTATTTTCAATGATAAACTACTATATATTATAAGGTATTTTCAATGATACACTGCATATTACGTTATATTATAAGGTATTTTCAAAGATACACTACAAATAACGATAAATTATAAGGTATTTTCAATGATACACTGCATATTACGTTATATGAGAAGGTATTTTCATTGATACACTACAAATTACGATATATTATAAGGTATTTTCAATGATACACTGCATATTACGTTATATTATAAGGTATTTTCAATGATACACTGCATATTGCGGTATATCATAAGGTATTTTCAATGATACACTGCATATTAAGTTATATTATAAGGTATTTTCAATGATAAACTACTATATATTATAAGGTATTTTCAATGATACACTGCATATTACGTTATATTATAAGGTATTTTCAATGATACACTGCATATTACGTTATATGGGAAGGTATTTTCAATGATACACTGCATATTACGTTATATTATAAGGTATTTTCAATGATACACTGCATATTACGGTATATCATAAGGTATTTTCAATGATACACTGCATATTACGGTATATCATAAGGTATTTTCAATGAAAGACTGCATATTAAGTTATATTATAAGGTATTTTCAATGATAAACTACTATATATTATAAGGTATTTTCAATGATACACTGCATATTACGTTATATGAGAAGGTATTTTCATTGATACACTACAAATTACGATATATTATAATGTATTTTCAATGATACACTGCATATTACGTTATATGGGAAGGTATTTTCAATGATACACTGCATATTACGTTATATTATAAGGTATTTTCAATGATACAATGCATATTACGTTATATTATAAGGTATATTCAAAGATACACTACAAATAACGATATATTATAAGGTATTTTCAATGATACACTGCATATTACGTTATATGAGAAGGTATTTTCATTGATACACTACAAATTACGATATATTATAAGGTATTTTCAATGATACACTGCATATTACGTTATATTATTAGGTATTTTCAATGATACACTGCATATTACGTTATATTATAAGGTGTTTTCAATGATACACTGCATATTACGTTATATTATAAGGTATTTTCAATGATACACTGCATATTACGGTATATCATAAGGTATTTTCAATGATACACTGCATATTACGTTATATTATAAGGTAATTTCAATGATACACTACAAATAATGATATATTATAAGGTATTTTCAATGATACACTACATATTACGTTATATGAGAAGGTATTTTCATTGATACACTACAAATTACGATATATTATAAGGTATTTTCAATGATACACTGCATATTACGATATATTATAAGGTATTTTCAATGATACACTGCATATTACGTTATATTATAAGGTATTTTCAATGATACACTACAAATTACGTTATACTATAAGGTATTTTCAATGATACACTGCATATTAAGTTATATTATAAGGTATTTTCAATGATAAACTACTATATATTATAAGGTATTTTCAATGATACACTGCATATTACGTTATATTATAAGGTATTTTCAATGATGCACTGCATATTACGTTATACTATAAGGTATTTTCAATGATACACTGCATATTAAGTTATATTATAAGGTATTTTCAATGATAAACTACTATATATTATAAGGTATTTTCAATGATACACTGCATATTACGTTATATTATAAGGTATTTTCAAAGATACACTACAAATAACGATATATTATAAGGTATTTTCAATGATACACTGCATATTACGTTATACTATAAGGTATTTTCAATGATAAACTACTATATATTATAAGGTATTTTCAATGATACACTACAAATTACGTTATATCATAAGGTATATTCAATGATACACTGCATATTAAGTTATATGGGAAGGTATTTTCAATGATACACTGCATATTACGTTATATTATAAGGTATTTTCAATGATATACTGCATATTACGTTATATTATAAGGTATTTTCAATGATACACTGCATATTACGTTATATTATAAGGTAATTTCAATGATACACTACAAATAATGATATATTATAAGGTATTTTCAATGATACACTACATATTACGTTATATGAGAAGGTATTTTCATTGATACACTACAAATTACGATATATTATAAGGTATTTTCAATGATACACTGCATATTACGATATATTATAAGGTATTTTCAATGATACACTGCATATTACGTTATATTATAAGGTAATTTCAATGATACACTACAAATTACGTTATACTATAAGGTATTTTCAATGATACACTGCATATTAAGTTATATTATAAGGTATTTTCAATGATAAACTACTATATATTATAAGGTATTTTCAATGATACACTGCATATTACGTTATATTATAAGGTATTTTCAAAGATACACTACAAATAACGATAAATTATAAGGTATTTTCAATGATGCACTGCATATTACGTTATATGAGAAGGTATTTTCATTGATACACTACAAATTACGTTATATTATAAGGTATTTTCAATGATACACTGCATATTACGTTATATTATAAGGTATTTTCAATGATACACTGCATATTACGGTATATCATAAGGTATTTTCAATGATACACTGCATATTACGGTATATCATAAGGTATTTTCAATGATACACAGCATATTAAGTTATATTATAAGGTATTTTCAATGATAAACTACTATATATTATAAGGTATTTTCAATGATACACTGCATATTACGTTATATTATAAGGTATTTTCAATGATACACTGCATATTACGTTATATTATAAGGTAATTTCAATGATACACTACAAATAACGATATATTATAAGGTATTTTCAATGATACACTGCATATTACGTTATATGAGAAGGTATTTTCATTGATACACTACAAATTACGATATATTATAAGGTATTTTCAATGATACACTGCATATTACGTTATATTATAAGGTATTTTCAATGATACACTGCATATTACGTTATATTATAAGGTATTTTCAATGATGCACTGCATATTACGTTATACTATAAGGTATTTTCAATGATACACTGCATATTAAGTTATATTATAAGGTATTTTCAATGATAAACTACTATATATTATAAGGTATTTTCAATGATACACTGCATATTACGTTATATTATAAGGTATTTTCAAAGATACACTACAAATAACGATATATTATAAGGTATTTTCAATGATACACTGCATATTACGTTATACTATAAGGTATTTTCAATGATAAACTACTATATATTATAAGGTATTTTCAATGATACACTACAAATTACGTTATATCATAAGGTATATTCAATGATACACTGCATATTAAGTTATATGGGAAGGTATTTTCAATGATACACTGCATATTACGTTATATTATAAGGTATTTTCAATGATACACTGCATATTACGTTATATTATAAGGTATTTTCATTGATACACTGCATATTACGTTATATTATAAGGTATTTTCAATGATACACTACAAATTACGATATATTATAAGGTATTTTCAATGATACACTGCATATTACGTTATATTATAAGGTATTTTCAAAGATACACTACAAATAACGATATATTATAAGGTATTTTCAATGATACACTACAAATTACGTTATATCATAAGGTATATTCAATGATACACTGCATATTAAGTTATATGGGAAGGTATATTCAATGATACACTGCATATTACGTTATATTATAAGGTATTTTCAATGATACACTGCATATTACGTTATATTATAAGGTATTTTCAATGATGCACTGCATATTACGTTATACTATAAGGTATTTTCAATGATACACTGCATATTAAGTTATATTATAAGGTATTTTCAATGATAAACTACTATATATTATAAGGTATTTTCAATGATACACTGCATATTACGTTATATTATAAGGTATTTTCAAAGATACACTACAAATAACGATATATTATAAGGTATTTTCAATGATACACTGCATATTACGTTATACTATAAGGTATTTTCAATGATAAACTACTATATATTATAAGGTATTTTCAATGATACACTACAAATTACGTTATATCATAAGGTATATTCAATGATACACTGCATATTAAGTTAAATGGGAAGGTATTTTCAATGATAGACTAGAATTACCATATATTCTAAGGTATTTTCAATGATACACTGCATATTACGTTATATTATAAGGTATTTTCAATGATACACTGCATATTACGTTATATTATAAGGTATTTTCAATGATAAACTACTATATATTATAAGGTATTTTCAATGATACACTGCATATTACGTTATATTATAAGGTATTTTCAAAGATACACTACAAGAAAACGATATATTATAAGGTATATTCAATGATACACTGCATATTACGTTATATGAGAAGGTATTTTCATTGATACACTACAAATTACGATACATTATAAGGTATTTTCAATGATACACTGCATATTACGTTATATGAGAAGGTATTTTCAAAGATACACTACAAATAACGATATATTATAAGGTATTTTCAATGATACACTGCATATTACGTTATACTATAAGGTATTTTCAATGATAAACTACTATATATTATAAGGTATTTTCAATGATACACTACAAATTACGTTATATCATAAGGTATATTCAATGATACACTGCATATTAAGTTATATGGGAAGGTATTTTCAATGATACACTGCATATTACGTTATATTATAAGGTATTTTCAATGATACACTGCATATTACGTTATATTATAAGGTATTTGCAATGATACACTACAAGTTACGATATATTATAAGGTATTTACAATGATACACTGCATATTACGTTATATTATAAGGTATTTTCAATGATGCACTGCATATTACGTTATACTATAAGGTATTTTCAATGATACACTGCATATTAAGTTATATTATAAGGTATTTTCAATGATAAACTACTATATATTATAAGGTATTTTCAATGATACACTGCATATTACGTTATATTATAAGGTATTTTCAAAGATACACTACAAATAACGATATATTATAAGGTATTTTCAATGATACACTGCATATTACGTTATACTATAAGGTATTTTCAATGATAAACTACTATATATTATAAGGTATTTTCAATGATACACTACAAATTACGTTATATCATAAGGTATATTCAATGATACACTGCATATTAAGTTATATGGGAAGGTATTTTCAATGATACACTGCATATTACGTTATATTATAAGGTATTTTCAATGATACACTGCATATTACGTTATATTATAAGGTATTTTCAATGATACACTGCATATTACGTTATATTATAAGGTATTTTCAATGATACACTACAAATTACGATATATTATAAGGTATTTTCAATGATACACTGCATATTACGTTATATTATAAGGTATTTTCAATGATACACTACAAATTACGATATATTATAAGGTATTTTCAATGATACACTACAAATTACGTTATATCATAAGGTATATTCAATGATACACTGCATATTAAGTTATATGGGAAGGTATATTCAATGATACACTGCATATTACGTTATATTATAAGGTATTTTCAATGATACACTGCATATTACGTTATATTATAAGGTATTTTCAATGATGCACTGCATATTACGTTATACTATAAGGTATTTTCAATGATACACTGCATATTAAGTTATATTATAAGGTATTTTCAATGATAAACTACTATATATTATAAGGTATTTTCAATGATACACTGCATATTACGTTATATTATAAGGTATTTTCAAAGATACACTACAAATAACGATATATTATAAGGTATTTTCAATGATACACTGCATATTACGTTATACTATAAGGTATTTTCAATGATAAACTACTATATATTATAAGGTATTTTCAATGATACACTACAAATTACGTTATATCATAAGGTATATTCAATGATACACTGCATATTAAGTTATATGGGAAGGTATTTTCAATGATAGACTAGAATTACCATATATTCTAAGGTATTTTCAATGATACACTGCATATTACGTTATATTATAAGGTATTTTCAATGATACACTGCATATTACGTTATATTATAAGGTATTTTCAATGATAAACTACTATATATTATAAGGTATTTTCAATGATACACTGCATATTACGTTATATTATAAGGTATTTTCAAAGATACACTACAAGAAAACGATATATTATAAGGTATATTCAATGATACACTGCATATTACGTTATATGAGAAGGTATTTTCATTGATACACTACAAATTACGATACATTATAAGGTATTTTCAATGATACACTGCATATTACGTTATATTATAAGGTATTTTCAAAGATACACTACAAATAACGATATATTATAAGGTATTTTCAATGATACACTGCATATTACGTTATACTATAAGGTATTTTCAATGATAAACTACTATATATTATAAGATATTTTCAATGATACACTACAAATTACGTTATATCATAAGGTATATTCAATGATACACTGCATATTAAGTTATATGGGAAGGTATTTTCAATGATACACTGCATATTACGTTATATTATAAGGTATTTTCAATGATACACTGCATATTACGTTATATTATAAGGTATTTGCAATGATACACTACAAGTTACGATATATTATAAGGTATTTTCAATGATACACTGCATATTACGTTATATTATAAGGTATTTTCAATGATGCACTGCATATTACGTTATACTATAAGGTATTTTCAATGATACACTGCATATTAAGTTATATTATAAGGTATTTTCAATGATAAACTACTATATATTATAAGGTATTTTCAATGATACACTGCATATTACGTTATATTATAAGGTATTTTCAAAGATACACTACAAATAACGATATATTATAAGGTATTTTCAATGATACACTGCATATTACGTTATACTATAAGGTATTTTCAATGATAAACTACTATGTATTATAAGGTATTTTCAATGATACACTACAAATTACGTTATATCATAAGGTATTTTCAATGATACACTGCATATTAAGTTATATGGGAAGGTATTTTCAATGATAGACTAGAATTACCATATATTCTAAGGTATTTTCAATGATACACTGCATATTACGTTATATTATAAGGTATTTTCAATGATACACTGCATATTACGTTATATTATAAGGTATTTTCAATGATAAACTACTATATATTATAAGGTATTTTCAATGATACACTGCATATTACGTTATATTATAAGGTATTTTCAAAGATACACTACAAGAAAACGATATATTATAAGGTATATTCAATGATACACTGCATATTACGTTATATGAGAAGGTATTTTCATTGATACACTACAAATTACGATACATTATAAGGTATTTTCAATGATACACTGCATATTACGTTATATTATAAGGTATTTTCAAAGATACACTACAAATAACGATATATTATAAGGTATTTTCAATGATACACTGCATATTACGTTATACTATAAGGTATTTTCAATGATAAACTACTATATATTATAAGGTATTTTCAATGATACACTACAAATTACGTTATATCATAAGGTATATTCAATGATACACTGCATATTAAGTTATATGGGAAGGTATTTTCAATGATACACTGCATATTACGTTATATTATAAGGTATTTTCAATGATACACTGCATATTACGTTATATTATAAGGTATTTGCAATGATACACTACAAGTTACGATATATTATAAGGTATTTTCAATGATACACTGCATATTACGTTATATTATAAGGTATTTTCAAAGATACACTACAAGAAAACGATATATTATAAGGTATATTCAATGATACACTGCATATTACGTTATATGAGAAGGTATTTTCATTGATACACTACAAATTACGATACATTGTAAGGTATTTTCAATGATACACTGCATATTACGTTATATTATAAGGTATTTTCAAAGATACACTACAAATAACGATATATTATAAGGTATTTTCAATGATACACTGCATATTACGTTATACTATAAGGTATTTTCAATGATAAACTACTATATATTATAAGGTATTTTCAATGATACACTACAAATTACGTTATATCATAAGGTATATTCAATGATACACTACAAGAAAACGATATATTATAAGGTATATTCAATGATACACTGCATATTACGTTATATGAGAAGGTATTTTCATTGATACACTACAAATTACGATACATTATAAGGTATTTTCAATGATACACTGCATATTACGTTATATTATAAGGTATTTTCAAAGATACACTACAAATAACGATATATTATAAGGTATTTTCAATGATACACTGCATATTACGTTATACTATAAGGTATTTTCAATGATAAACTACTATATATTATAAGGTATTTTCAATGATACACTACAAATTACGTTATATCATAAGGTATATTCAATGATACACTGCATATTAAGTTATATGGGAAGGTATTTTCAATGATACACTGCATATTTCGTTATATTATAAGGTATTTTCAATGATACACTGCATATTACGTTATATTATAAGGTATTTTCAATGATACACTACAAATAACGATATATTATAAGGTATTTTCAATGATACACTGCATATTACGTTATATGAGAAGGTATTTGCAATGATACACTACAAGTTACGATATATTATAAGGTATTTTCAATGATACACTGCATATTACGTTATATTATAAGGTATTTTCAATGATGCACTGCATATTACGTTATACTATAAGGTATTTTCAATGATACACTGCATATTAAGTTATATTATAAGGTATTTTCAATGATAAACTACTATATATTATAAGGTATTTTCAATGATACACTGCATATTACGTTATATTATAAGGTATTTTCAAAGATACACTACAAGAAAACGATATATTATAAGGTATATTCAATGATACACTGCATATTACGTTATATGAGAAGGTATTTTCATTGATACACTACAAATTACGATACATTGTAAGGTATTTTCAATGATACACTGCATATTACGTTATATTATAAGGTATTTTCAAAGATACACTACAAATAACGATATATTATAAGGTATTTTCAATGATACACTGCATATTACGTTATACTATAAGGTATTTTCAATGATAAACTACTATATATTATAAGGTATTTTCAATGATACACTACAAATTACGTTATATCATAAGGTATATTCAATGATACACTACAAGAAAACGATATATTATAAGGTATATTCAATGATACACTGCATATTACGTTATATGAGAAGGTATTTTCATTGATACACTACAAATTACGATACATTATAAGGTATTTTCAATGATACACTGCATATTACGTTATATTATAAGGTATTTTCAAAGATACACTACAAATAACGATATATTATAAGGTATTTTCAATGATACACTGCATATTACGTTATACTATAAGGTATTTTCAATGATAAACTACTATATATTATAAGGTATTTTCAATGATACACTACAAATTACGTTATATCATAAGGTATATTCAATGATACACTGCATATTAAGTTATATGGGAAGGTATTTTCAATGATACACTGCATATTACGTTATATTATAAGGTATTTTCAATGATACACTGCATATTACGTTATATTATAAGGTATTTGCAATGATACACTACAAGTTACGATATATTATAAGGTATTTTCAATGATACACTGCATATTACGTTATATTATAAGGTATTTTCATTGATAGACTAGAATTACCATATATTCTAAGGTATTTTCAATGATACACTGCATATTACGTTATATCATAAGGTATTTTCAATGATACACTGCATATTAAGTTATATGGGAAGGTATTTTCAATGATACACTGCATATTACGTTATATTATAAGGTATTTTCAATGATACACTGCATATTTCGTTATATTATAAGGTATTTTCAATGATACACTGCATATTACGTTATATTATAAGGTATTTTCAATGATACACTACAAATAACGATATATTATAAGGTATTTTCAATGATACACTGCATATTACGTTATATGAGAAGGTATTTTCATTGATACACTACAAATTACGATATATTATAAGGTATTTTCAATGATACACTGCATATTACGTTATATTATAAGGTATTTTCAATGATACACTGCATATTACGTTATATTATAAGGTATTTTCAATAATGCACTGCATATTACGTTATACTATAAGGTATTTTCAATGATAGACTGCATATTAAGTTATATTATAAGGTATTTTCAATGATAAACTACTATATATTATAAGGTATTTTCAATGATACACTGCATATTACGTTATATTATAAGGTATTTTCAAAGATACACTACAAATAACGATATATTATAAGGTATTTTCAATGATACACTGCATATTACGTTATACTATAAGGTATTTTCAATGATAAACTACTATATATTATAAGGTATTTTCAATGATAAACTACTATATATTATAAGGTATTTTCAATGATACACTACAAATTACGTTATATCATAAGGTATATTCAATGATACACTGCATATTAAGTTATATGGGAAGGTATTTTCAATGATACACTGCATATTACGTTATATTATAAGGTATTTTCAATGATACACTGCATATTACGTTATATTATAAGGTATTTTCAATGATACACTACAAGTTACGATATATTATAAGGTATTTTCAATGATACACTGCATATTACGTTATATTATAAGGTATTTTCATTGATAGACTAGAATTACCATATATTCTAAGGTATTTTCAATGATACACTGCATATTACGTTATATCATAAGGTATTTTCAATGATACACTGCATATTACGTTATATTATAAGGTATTTTCAATGATACACTGCATCTTACGTTATATTATAAGGTATTTTCAATGATACACTGCATATTACGTTATATTATAAGGTATTTTCAATGATGCACTGCATATTACTTTATATTATAAGGTATTTTCATTGATAGACAAGAATTACCATATATTCTAAGGTATTTTCAATGATACACTGCATATTACGTTATATTAATAGGTATTTTCAATGATAGAACTAAAAAATTACGATATATTATAACGTATTTCCAATGATGCACTGCATATTACGTTATACTATAAGGTATTTTCAATGATACACTACAAATTACGATATATTATTAGGTATTTTCAATGATACAGTGCATATTACGTTATATTATAAGGTATTTTCATTGATAGACTAGAATTACCATATATTCT
Organism: Lasioglossum lativentre; assembly: GCA_916610255.1. Lineage (NCBI taxonomy): Eukaryota > Metazoa > Arthropoda > Insecta > Hymenoptera > Halictidae > Lasioglossum > Lasioglossum lativentre. The sequence goes on from CAKAJI010000610.1 coordinate 96,610, forward strand.
AAGGTATTTTCAATGATGCACTGCATATTACGTTATACTATAAGGTATTTTCAATGATACACTGCATATTAAGTTATATTATAAGGTATTTTCAATGATAAACTACTATATATTATAAGGTATTTTCAATGATACACTGCATATTACGTTATATTATAAGGTATTTTCAAAGATACACTACAAATAACGATAAATTATAAGGTATTTTCAATGATACACTGCATATTACGTTATATGAGAAGGTATTTTCAATGCTACACTGCATATTACGTTATATGGGAAGGTATTTTCAATGATACACTGCATATTACGTTATATTATAAGGTGTTTTCAATGATACACTGCATATTACGTTATATTATAAGGTATTTTCAAAGATACACTACAAATAACGATATATTATAAGGTATTTTCAATGATACAGTGCATATTACGTTATATTATAAGGTATTTTCATTGATAGACTAGAATTACCATATATTCTAAGGTATTTTCAATGATGCACTGCATATTACGTTATACTATAAGGTATTTTCAATGATACACTGCATATTAAGTTATATTATAAGGTATTTTCAATGATAAACTACTATATATTATAAGGTATTTTCAATGATACACTGCATATTACGTTATATTATAAGGTATTTTCAAAGATACACTACAAATAACGATAAATTATAAGGTATTTTCAATGATACACTGCATATTACGTTATATGAGAAGGTATTTTCAATGCTACACTGCATATTACGTTATATGGGAAGGTATTTTCAATGATACACTGCATATTACGTTATATTATAAGGTATTTTCAATGATACACTGCATATTACGTTATATTATTAGGTATTTTCAATGATACACTGCATATTACGTTATATTATAAGGTATTTTCAATGATACACTGCATATTACGTTATATTATAAGGTATTTTCAATGATACACTACAAATAACGATATATTATAAGGTATTTTCAATGATAAACTACTATATATTATAAGGTATTTTCAATGATACACTACAAATTACGTTATATCATAAGGTATATTCAATGATACACTGCATATTAAGTTATATGGGAAGGTATTTTCAATGATACACTGCATATTACGTTATATTATAAGGTATTTTCAATGATACACTGCATATTACGTTATATTATAAGGTATTTTCAATGATACACTGCATATTACGTTATATTATAAGGTATTTTCAATGATACACTACAAATTACGATATATTATAAGGTATTTTCAATGATACACTGCATATTACGTTATACTATAAGGTATTTTCAATGATAAACTACTATATATTATAAGGTATTTTCAATGATACACTACAAATTACGTTATATCATAAGGTATATTCAATGATACACTGCATATTAAGTTATATGGGAAGGTATTTTCAATGATACACTGCATATTACGTTATATTATAAGGTATTTTCAATGATACACTGCATATTACGTTATATTATAAGGTATTTTCATTGATACACTACAAATTACGATATATTATAAGGTATTTTCAATGATACACTGCATATTACGTTATATGGGAAGGTATTTTCAATGATACACTGCATATTACGTTATATTATAAGGTATTTTCAATGATGCACTGCATATTACGTTATACTATAAGGTATTTTCAATGATACACTGCATATTACGTTATATTATAAGGTATTTTCAATGATACACTGCATATTACGTTATATTATAAGGTATTTTCAATGATACACTGCATATTACGTTATATTATAAGGTATTTTCAATGATACACTGCATCTTACGTTATATTATAAGGTATTTTCAATGATACACTGCATATTACGTTATATTATAAGGTATTTTCAATGATGCACTGCATATTACTTTATATTATAAGGTATTTTCATTGATAGACAAGAATTACCATATATTCTAAGGTATTTTCAATGATACACTGCATATTACGTTATATTAATAGGTATTTTCAATGATAGAACTAAAAAATTACGATATATTATAACGTATTTCCAATGATGCACTGCATATTACGTTATACTATAAGGTATTTTCAATGATACACTACAAATTACGATATATTATAACGTATTTTCAATGATACAGTGCATATTACGTTATATTATAAGGTATTTTCATTGATAGACTAGAATTACCATATATTCTAAGGTATTTTCAATGATGCACTGCATATTACGTTATACTATAAGGTATTTTCAATGATACACTGCATATTAAGTTATATTATAAGGTATTTTCAATGATAAACTACTATATATTATAAGGTATTTTCAATGATACACTGCATATTACGTTATATTATAAGGTATTTTCAAAGATACACTACAAATAACGATAAATTATAAGGTATTTTCAATGATACACTGCATATTACGTTATATGAGAAGGTATTTTCAATGATACACTGCATATTACGTTATATTGGAAGGTATTTTCAATGATACACTGCATATTACGTTATATTATAAGGTATTTTCAATGATACACTGCATATTACGTTATATTATTAGGTATTTTCAATGATACACTGCATATTACGTTATATTATAAGGTATTTTCAATGATACACTGCATATTACGTTATATTATAAGGTATTTTCAATGATACACTACAAATAACGATATATTATAAGGTATTTTCAATGATAAACTACTATATATTATAAGGTATTTTCAATGATACACTACAAATTACGTTATATCATAAGGTATATTCAATGATACACTGCATATTACGTTATATGGGAAGGTATTTTCAATGATACACTGCATATTACGTTATATTATAAGGTATTTTCAATGATACACTGCATATTACGTTATATTATAAGGTATTTTCAATGATACACTGCATATTACGTTATATTATAAGGTATTTTCAATGATACACTACAAATTACGATATATTATAAGGTATTTTCAATGATACACTGCATATTACGTTATATTATAAGGTATTTTCAAAGATACACTACAAATAACGATATATTATAAGGTATTTTCAATGATACACTACAAATTACGTTATATCATAAGGTATATTCAATGATACACTGCATATTAAGTTATATGGGAAGGTATATTCAATGATACACTGCATATTACGTTATATTATAAGGTATTTTCAATGATACACTGCATATTACGTTATATTATAAGGTATTTTCAATGATGCACTGCATATTACGTTATACTATAAGGTATTTTCAATGATACACTGCATATTAAGTTATATTATAAGGTATTTTCAATGATAAACTACTATATATTATAAGGTATTTTCAATGATACACTGCATATTACGTTATATTATAAGGTATTTTCAAAGATACACTACAAATAACGATATATTATAAGGTATTTTCAATGATACACTGCATATTACGTTATACTATAAGGTATTTTCAATGATAAACTACTATATATTATAAGGTATTTTCAATGATACACTACAAATTACGTTATATCATAAGGTATATTCAATGATACACTGCATATTACGTTATATGGGAAGGTATTTTCAATGATAGACTAGAATTACCATATATTCTAAGGTATTTTCAATGATACACTGCATATTACGTTATATTATAAGGTATTTTCAATGATACACTGCATATTACGTTATATTATAAGGTATTTTCAATGATAAACTACTATATATTATAAGGTATTTTCAATGATACACTGCATATTACGTTATATTATAAGGTATTTTCAAAGATACACTACAAGAAAACGATATATTATAAGGTATATTCAATGATACACTGCATATTACGTTATATGAGAAGGTATTTTCATTGATACACTACAAATTACGATACATTATAAGGTATTTTCAATGATACACTGCATATTACGTTATATTATAAGGTATTTTCAATGATACACTACAAATTACGATATATTATAAGGTATTTTCAATGATACACTGCATATTACGTTATATTATAAGGTATTTTCAAAGATACACTACAAATAACGATATATTATAAGGTATTTTCAATGATACACTACAAATTACGTTATATCATAAGGTATATTCAATGATACACTGCATATTAAGTTATATGGGAAGGTATATTCAATGATACACTGCATATTAAGTTATATTATAAGGTATTTTCAATGATAAACTACTATATATTATAAGGTATTTTCAATGATACACTGCATATTACGTTATATTATAAGGTATTTTCAAAGATACACTACAAATAACGATATATTATAAGGTATTTTCAATGATACACTGCATATTACGTTATACTATAAGGTATTTTCAATGATAAACTACTATATATTATAAGGTATTTTCAATGATACACTACAAATTACGTTATATCATAAGGTATATTCAATGATACACTGCATATTAAGTTATATGGGAAGGTATTTTCAATGATACACTGCATATTACGTTATATTATAAGGTATTTTCAATGATACACTGCATATTACGTTATATTATAAGGTATTTGCAATGATACACTACAAGTTACGATATATTATAAGGTATTTTCAATGATACACTGCATATTACGTTATATTATAAGGTATTTTCAATGATGCACTGCATATTACGTTATACTATAAGGTATTTTCAATGATACACTGCATATTAAGTTATATTATAAGGTATTTTCAATGATAAACTACTATATATTATAAGGTATTTTCAATGATACACTGCATATTACGTTATATTATAAGGTATCTTCAAAGATACACTACAAATAACGATATATTATAAGGTATTTTCAATGATACACTGCATATTACGTTATACTATAAGGTATTTTCAATGATAAACTACTATATATTATAAGGTATTTTCAATGATACACTACAAATTACGTTATATCATAAGGTATATTCAATGATACACTGCATATTAAGTTTTATGGGAAGGTATTTTCAATGATACACTGCATATTACGTTATATTATAAGGTATTTTCAATGATACACTGCATATTACGTTATATTATAAGGTATTTTCAATGATACACTGCATATTACGTTATATTATAAGGTATTTTCAATGATACACTACAAATTACGATATATTATAAGGTATTTTCAATGATACACTGCATATTACGTTATATTATAAGGTATTTTCAAAGATACACTACAAATAACGATATATTATAAGGTATTTTCAATGATACACTACAAATTACGTTATATCATAAGGTATATTCAATGATACACTGCATATTAAGTTATATGGGAAGGTATATTCAATGATACACTGCATATTACGTTATATTATAAGGTATTTTCAATGATACACTGCATATTACGTTATATTATAAGGTATTTTCAATGATGCACTGCATATTACGTTATACTATAAGGTATTTTCAATGATACACTGCATATTAAGTTATATTATAAGGTATTTTCAATGATAAACTACTATATATTATAAGGTATTTTCAATGATACACTGCATATTACGTTATATTATAAGGTATTTTCAAAGATACACTACAAATAACGATATATTATAAGGTATTTTCAATGATACACTGCATATTACGTTATACTATAAGGTATTTTCAATGATAAACTACTATATATTATAAGGTATTTTCAATGATACACTACAAATTACGTTATATCATAAGGTATATTCAATGATACACTGCATATTACGTTATATGGGAAGGTATTTTCAATGATAGACTAGAATTACCATATATTCTAAGGTATTTTCAATGATACACTGCATATTACGTTATATTATAAGGTATTTTCAATGATACACTGCATATTACGTTATATTATAAGGTATTTTCAATGATAAACTACTATATATTATAAGGTATTTTCAATGATACACTGCATATTACGTTATATCATAAGGTATATTCAATGATACACTGCATATTAAGTTATATGGGAAGGTATTTTCAATGATACACTGCATATTACGTTATATTATAAGGTATTTTCAATGATACACTGCATATTACGTTATATTATAAGGTATTTGCAATGATACACTACAAGTTACGATATATTATAAGGTATTTTCAATGATACACTGCATATTACGTTATATTATAAGGTATTTTCATTGATAGACTAGAATTACCATATATTCTAAGGTATTTTCAATGATACACTGCATATTACGTTATATCATAAGGTATTTTCAATGATACACTGCATATTACGTTATATGGGAAGGTATTTTCAATGATACACTGCATATTACGTTATATTATAAGGTATTTTCAATGATACACTGCATATTTCGTTATATTATAAGGTATTTTCAATGATACACTGCATATTACGTTATATTATAAGGTATTTTCAATGATACACTACAAATAACGATATATTATAAGGTATTTTCAATGATACACTGCATATTACGTTATATGAGAAGGTATTTTCATTGATACACTACAAATTACGATATATTATAAGGTATTTTCAATGATACACTGCATATTACGTTATATTATAAGGTATTTTCAATGATACACTGCATATTACGTTATATTATAAGGTATTTTCAATGATGCACTGCATATTACGTTATACTATAAGGTATTTTCAATGATACACTGCATATTAAGTTATATTATAAGGTATTTTCAATGATAAACTACTATATATTATAAGGTATTTTCAATGATACACTGCATATTACGTTATATTATAAGGTATTTTCAAAGATACACTACAAATAACGATATATTATAAGGTATTTTCAATGATACACTGCATATTACGTTATACTATAAGGTATTTTCAATGATAAACTACTATATATTATAAGGTATTTTCAATGATACACTACAAATTACGTTATATCATAAGGTATATTCAATGATACACTGCATATTAAGTTATATGGGAAGGTATTTTCAATGATACACTGCATATTACGTTATATTATAAGGTATTTTCAATGATACACTGCATATTACGTTATATTATAAGGTATTTTCAATGATACACTACAAGTTACGATATATTATAAGGTATTTTCAATGATACACTGCATATTACGTTATATTATAAGGTATTTTCATTGATAGACTAGAATTACCATATATTCTAAGGTATTTTCAATGATACACTGCATATTACGTTATATCATAAGGTATTTTCAATGATACACTGCATATTAAGTTATATGGGAAGGTATTTTCAATGATACACTGCATATTACGTTATATTATAAGGTATTTTCAATGATGCACTGCATATTACTTTATATTATAAGGTATTTTCATTGATAGACAAGAATTACCATATATTCTAAGGTATTTTCAATGATACACTGCATATTACGTTATATTAATAGGTATTTTCAATGATAGAACTAAAAAATTACGATATATTATAACGTATTTCCAATGATGCACTGCATATTACGTTATACTATAAGGTATTTTCAATGATACACTACAAATTACGATATATTATAAGGTATTTTCAATGATACAGTGCATATTACGTTATATTATAAGGTATTTTCATTGATAGACTAGAATTACCATATATTCTAAGGTATTTTCAATGATGCACTGCATATTACGTTATACTATAAGGTATTTTCAATGATACACTGCATATTACGTTATATTATAAGGTATTTTCAATGATAAACTACTATATATTATAAGGTATTTTCAATGATACACTGCATATTACGTTATATTATAAGGTATTTTCAAAGATACACTACAAATAACGATAAATTATAAGGTATTTTCAATGATACACTGCATATTACGTTATATGAGAAGGTATTTTCAATGATACACTGCATATTACGTTATATGGGAAGGTATTTTCAATGATACACTGCATATTACGTTATATTATAAGGTATTTTCAATGATACACTGCATATTACGTTATATTATTAGGTATTTTCAATGATACACTGCATATTACGTTATATTATAAGGTATTTTCAATGATACACTGCATATTACGTTATATTATAAGGTATTTTCAATGATACACTACAAATAACGATATATTATAAGGTATTTTCAATGATACACTGCATATTACGTTATATGAGAAGGTATTTTCATTGATACACTACAAATTACGATATATTATAAGGTATTTTCAACGATACACTGCATATTACGTTATATTATAAGGTATTTTCAATGATACACTGCATATTACGTTATATTATAAGGTATTTTCAATGATAAACTACTATATATTATAAGGTATTTTCAATGATACACTGCATATTACGATATATTATAAGGTATTTTCAAAGATACACTACAAATAACGATATATTATAAGGTATTTTCAATGATACACTGCATATTACGTTATATTATAAGGTATTTTCATTGATAGACTAGAATTACCATATATTCTAAGGTATTTTCAATGATGCACTGCATATTACGTTATACTATAAGGTATTTTCAATGATACACTGCATATTAAGTTATATTATAAGGTATTTTCAATGATAAACTACTATATATTATAAGGTATTTTCAATGATACACTGCATATTACGTTATATTATAAGGTATTTTCAAAGATACACTACAAATAACGATAAATTATAAGGTATTTTCAATGATACACTGCATATTACGTTATATGAGAAGGTATTTTCAATGCTACACTGCATATTACGTTATATGGGAAGGTATTTTCAATGATACACTGCATATTACGTTATATTATAAGGTATTTTCAATGATACACTGCATATTACGTTATATTATTAGGTATTTTCAATGATACACTGCATATTACGTTATATTATAAGGTATTTTCAATGATACACTGCATATTACGTTATATTATAAGGTATTTTCAATGATACACTACAAATAACGATATATTATAAGGTATTTTCAATGATAAACTACTATATATTATAAGGTATTTTCAATGATACACTACAAATTACGTTATATCATAAGGTATATTCAATGATACACTGCATATTAAGTTATATGGGAAGGTATTTTCAATGATACACTGCATATTACGTTATATTATAAGGTATTTTCAATGATACACTGCATATTACGTTATATTATAAGGTATTTTCAATGATACACTGCATATTACGTTATATTATAAGGTATTTTCAATGATACACTACAAATTACGATATATTATAAGGTATTTTCAATGATACACTGCATATTACGTTATATTATAAGGTATTTTCAAAGATACACTACAAATAACGATATATTATAAGGTATTTTCAATGATACACTACAAATTACGTTATATCATAAGGTATATTCAATGATACACTGCATATTAAGTTATATGGGAAGGTATATTCAATGATACACTGCATATTACGTTATATTATAAGGTATTTTCAATGATACACTGCATATTACGTTATATTATAAGGTATTTTCAATGATGCACTGCATATTACGTTATACTATAAGGTATTTTCAATGATACACTGCATATTAAGTTATATTATAAGGTATTTTCAATGATAAACTACTATATATTATAAGGTATTTTCAATGATACACTGCATATTACGTTATATTATAAGGTATTTTCAAAGATACACTACAAATAACGATATATTATAAGGTATTTTCAATGATACACTGCATATTACGTTATACTATAAGGTATTTTCAATGATAAACTACTATATATTATAAGGTATTTTCAATGATACACTGCATATTACGTTATATTATAAGGTATTTTCAAAGATACACTACAAGAAAACGATATATTATAAGGTATATTCAATGATACACTGCATATTACGTTATATGAGAAGGTATTTTCATTGATACACTACAAATTACGATACATTATAAGGTATTTTCAATGATACACTGCATATTACGTTATATTATAAGGTATTTTCAAAGATACACTACAAATAACGATATATTATAAGGTATTTTCAATGATACACTGCATATTACGTTATACTATAAGGTATTTTCAATGATAAACTACTATATATTATAAGGTATTTTCAATGATACACTACAAATTACGTTATATCATAAGGTATATTCAATGATACACTGCATATTAAGTTATATGGGAAGGTATTTTCAATGATACACTGCATATTACGTTATATTATAAGGTATTTTCAATGATACACTGCATATTACGTTATATTATAAGGTATTTGCAATGATACACTACAAGTTACGATATATTATAAGGTATTTTCAATGATACACTGCATATTACGTTATATTATAAGGTATTTTCATTGATAGACTAGAATTACCATATATTCTAAGGTATTTTCAATGATACACTGCATATTACGTTATATTATAAGGTATTTTCAATGATACACTGCATATTACGTTATATGGGAAGGTATTTTCAATGATACACTGCATATTACGTTATATTATAAGGTATTTTCAATGATACACTGCATATTTCGTTATATTATAAGGTATTTTCAATGATACACTGCATATTACGTTATATTATAAGGTATTTTCAATGATACACTACAAATAACGATATATTATAAGGTATTTTCAATGATACACTGCATATTACGTTATATGAGAAGGTATTTGCAATGATACACTACAAGTTACGATATATTATAAGGTATTTTCAATGATACACTGCATATTACGTTATATTATAAGGTATTTTCAATGATGCACTGCATATTACGTTATACTATAAGGTATTTTCAATGATACACTGCATATTAAGTTATATTATAAGGTATTTTCAATGATAAACTACTATATATTATAAGGTATTTTCAATGATACACTGCATATTACGTTATATTATAAGGTATTTTCAAAGATACACTACAAATAACGATATATTATAAGGTATTTTCAATGATACACTGCATATTACGTTATACTATAAGGTATTTTCAATGATAAACTACTATATATTATAAGGTATTTTCAATGATACACTACAAATTACGTTATATCATAAGGTATATTCAATGATACACTGCATATTAAGTTATATGGGAAGGTATTTTCAATGATACACTGCATATTACGTTATATTATAAGGTATTTTCAATGATACACTGCATATTACGTTATATTATAAGGTATTTTCAATGATACACTGCATATTACGTTATATTATAAGGTATTTTCAATGATACACTACAAATTACGATATATTATAAGGTATTTTCAATGATACACTGCATATTACGTTATATTATAAGGTATTTTCATTGATAGACTAGAATTACCATATATTCTAAGGTATTTTCAATGATACACTGCATATTACGTTATATTATAAGGTATTTTCAATGATACACTGCATATTAAGTTATATGGGAAGGTATTTTCAATGATACACTGCATATTACGTTATATTATAAGGTATTTTCAATGATGCACTGCATATTACTTTATATTATAAGGTATTTTCATTGATAGACAAGAATTACCATATATTCTAAGGTATTTTCAATGATACACTGCATATTACGTTATATTAATAGGTATTTTCAATGATAGAACTAAAAAATTACGATATATTATAACGTATTTCCAATGATGCACTGCATATTACGTTATACTATAAGGTATTTTCAATGATACACTACAAATTACGATATATTATAAGGTATTTTCAATGATACAGTGCATATTACGTTATATTATAAGGTATTTTCATTGATAGACTAGAATTACCATATATTCTAAGGTATTTTCAATGATGCACTGCATATTACGTTATACTATAAGGTATTTTCAATGATACACTGCATATTAAGTTATATTATAAGGTATTTTCAATGATAAACTACTATATATTATAAGGTATTTTCAATGATACACTGCATATTACGTTATATTATAAGGTATTTTCAAAGATACACTACAAATAACGATAAATTATAAGGTATTTTCAATGATACACTGCATATTACGTTATATGAGAAGGTATTTTCAATGCTACACTGCATATTACGTTATATGGGAAGGTATTTTCAATGATACACTGCATATTACGTTATATTATAAGGTATTTTCAATGATACACTGCATATTACGTTATATTATTAGGTATTTTCAATGATACACTGCATATTACGTTATATTATAAGGTATTTTCAATGATACACTGCATATTACGTTATATTATAAGGTATTTTCAATGATACACTACAAATAACGATATATTATAAGGTATTTTCAATGATACACTGCATATTACGTTATATGAGAAGGTATTTTCATTGATACACTACAAATTACGATATATTATAAGGTATTTTCAACGATACACTGCATATTACGTTATATTATAAGGTATTTTCATTGATAGACTAGAATTACCATATATTCTAAGGTATTTTCAATGATGCACTGCATATTACGTTACACTATAAGGTATTTTCAATGATACACTGCATATTAAGTTATATTATAAGGTATTTTCAATGATAAACTACTATATATTATAAGGTATTTTCAATGATACACTGCATATTACGTTATATTATAAGGTATTTTCAAAGATACACTACAAATAACGATAAATTATAAGGTATTTTCAATGATACACTGCATATTACGTTATATGAGAAGGTATTTTCAATGCTACACTGCATATTACGTTATATGGGAAGGTATTTTCAATGATACACTGCATATTACGTTATATTATAAGGTATTTTCAATGATACACTGCATATTACGTTATATTATTAGGTATTTTCAATGATACACTGCATATTACGTTATATTATAAGGTATTTTCAATGATACACTGCATATTACGTTATATTATAAGGTATTTTCAATGATACACTACAAATAACGATATATTATAAGGTATTTTCAATGATAAACTACTATATATTATAAGGTATTTTCAATGATACACTACAAATTACGTTATATCATAAGGTATATTCAATGATACACTGCATATTAAGTTATATGGGAAGGTATTTTCAATGATACACTGCATATTACGTTATATTATAAGGTATTTTCAATGATACACTGCATATTACGTTATATTATAAGGTATTTTCAATGATACACTGCATATTACGTTATATTATAAGGTATTTTCAATGATACACTACAAATTACGATATATTATAAGGTATTTTCAATGATACACTGCATATTACGTTATATTATAAGGTATTTTCAAAGATACACTACAAATAACGATATATTATAAGGTATTTTCAATGATACACTACAAATTACGTTATATCATAAGGTATATTCAATGATACACTGCATATTAAGTTATATGGGAAGGTATATTCAATGATACACTGCATATTACGTTATATTATAAGGTATTTTCAATGATACACTGCATATTACGTTATATTATAAGGTATTTTCAATGATGCACTGCATATTACGTTATACTATAAGGTATTTTCAATGATACACTGCATATTAAGTTATATTATAAGGTATTTTCAATGATAAACTACTATATATTATAAGGTATTTTCAATGATACACTGCATATTACGTTATATTATAAGGTATTTTCAAAGATACACTACAAATAACGATATATTATAAGGTATTTTCAATGATACACTGCATATTACGTTATACTATAAGGTATTTTCAATGATAAACTACTATATATTATAAGGTATTTTCAATGATACACTGCATATTACGTTATATTATAAGGTATTTTCAAAGATACACTACAAATAACGATATATTATAAGGTATTTTCAATGATACACTGCATATTACGTTATACTATAAGGTATTTTCAATGATAAACTACTATATATTATAAGGTATTTTCAATGATACACTGCATATTACGTTATATTATAAGGTATTTTCAAAGATACACTACAAGAAAACGATATATTATAAGGTATTTTCAATGATACACTGCATATTACGTTATATGAGAAGGTATTTTCATTGATACACTACAAATTACGATACATTATAAGGTATTTTCAATGATACACTGCATATTACGTTATATTATAAGGTATTTTCAAAGATACACTACAAATAACGATATATTATAAGGTATTTTCAATGATACACTGCATATTACGTTATACTATAAGGTATTTTCAATGATAAACTACTATATATTATAAGGTATTTTCAATGATACACTACAAATTACGTTATATCATAAGGTATATTCAATGATACACTGCATATTAAGTTATATGGGAAGGTATTTTCAATGATACACTGCATATTACGTTATATTATAAGGTATTTTCAATGATACACTGCATATTACGTTATATTATAAGGTATTTGCAATGATACACTACAAGTTACGATATATTATAAGGTATTTTCAATGATACACTGCATATTACGTTATATTATAAGGTATTTTCATTGATAGACTAGAATTACCATATATTCTAAGGTATTTTCAATGATACACTGCATATTACGTTATATCATAAGGTATTTTCAATGATACACTGCATATTAAGTTATATGGGAAGGTATTTTCAATGATACACTGCATATTACGTTATATTATAAGGTATTTTCAATGATACACTGCATATTTCGTTATATTATAAGGTATTTTCAATGATACACTGCATATTACGTTATATTATAAGGTATTTTCAATGATACACTACAAATAACGATATATTATAAGGTATTTTCAATGATACACTGCATATTACGTTATATGAGAAGGTATTTGCAATGATACACTACAAGTTACGATATATTATAAGGTATTTTCAATGATACACTGCATATTACGTTATATTATAAGGTATTTTCAATGATGCACTGCATATTACGTTATACTATAAGGTATTTTCAATGATACACTGCATATTAAGTTATATTATAAGGTATTTTCAATGATAAACTACTATATATTATAAGGTATTTTCAATGATACACTGCATATTACGTTATATTATAAGGTATTTTCAAAGATACACTACAAATAACGATATATTATAAGGTATTTTCAATGATACACTGCATATTACGTTATACTATAAGGTATTTTCAATGATAAACTACTATATATTATAAGGTATTTTCAATGATACACTACAAATTACGTTATATCATAAGGTATATTCAATGATACACTGCATATTAAGTTATATGGGAAGGTATTTTCAATGATACACTGCATATTACGTTATATTATAAGGTATTTTCAATGATACACTGCATATTACGTTATATTATAAGGTATTTTCAATGATACACTGCATATTACGTTATATTATAAGGTATTTTCAATGATACACTACAAATTACGATATATTATAAGGTATTTTCAATGATACACTGCATATTACGTTATATTATAAGGTATTTTCATTGATAGACTAGAATTACCATATATTCTAAGGTATTTTCAATGATACACTGCATATTACGTTATATCATAAGGTATTTTCAATGATACACTGCATATTAAGTTATATGGGAAGGTATTTTCAATGATACACTGCATATTACGTTATATTATAAGGTATTTTCAATGATGCACTGCATATTACTTTATATTATAAGGTATTTTCATTGATAGACAAGAATTACCATATATTCTAAGGTATTTTCAATGATACACTGCATATTACGTTATATTAATAGGTATTTTCAATGATAGAACTAAAAAATTACGATATATTATAACGTATTTCCAATGATGCACTGCATATTACGTTATACTATAAGGTATTTTCAATGATACACTACAAATTACGATATATTATAAGGTATTTTCAATGATACACTGCATATTACGTTATATTATAAGGTATTTTCATTGATAGACTAGAATTACCATATATTCTAAGGTATTTTCAATGATGCACTGCATATTACGTTATACTATAAGGTATTTTCAATGATACACTGCATATTAAGTTATATTATAAGGTATTTTCAATGATAAACTACTATATATTATAAGGTATTTTCAATGATACACTGCATATTACGTTATATTATAAGGTATTTTCAAAGATACACTACAAATAACGATAAATTATAAGGTATTTTCAATGATACACTGCATATTACGTTATATGAGAAGGTATTTTCAATGCTACACTGCATATTACGTTATATGGGAAGGTATTTTCAATGATACACTGCATATTACGTTATATTATAAGGTATTTTCAATGATACACTGCATATTACGTTATATTATTAGGTATTTTCAATGATACACTGCATATTACGTTATATTATAAGGTATTTTCAATGATACACTGCATATTACGTTATATTATAAGGTATTTTCAATGATACACTACAAATAACGATATATTATAAGGTATTTTCAATGATACACTGCATATTACGTTATATGAGAAGGTATTTTCATTGATACACTACAAATTACGATATATTATAAGGTATTTTCAACGATACACTGCATATTACGTTATATTATAAGGTATTTTCATTGATAGACTAGAATTACCATATATTCTAAGGTATTTTCAATGATGCACTGCATATTACGTTATACTATAAGGTATTTTCAATGATACACTGCATATTAAGTTATATTATAAGGTATTTTCAATGATAAACTACTATATATTATAAGGTATTTTCAATGATACACTGCATATTACGTTATATTATAAGGTATTTTCAAAGATACACTACAAATAACGATAAATTATAAGGTATTTTCAATGATACACTGCATATTACGTTATATGAGAAGGTATTTTCAATGCTACACTGCATATTACGTTATATGGGAAGGTATTTTCAATGATACACTGCATATTACGTTATATTATAAGGTATTTTCAATGATACACTGCATATTACGTTATATTATTAGGTATTTTCAATGATACACTGCATATTACGTTATATTATAAGGTATTTTCAATGATACACTGCATATTACGTTATATTATAAGGTATTTTCAATGATACACTACAAATAACGATATATTATAAGGTATTTTCAATGATAAACTACTATATATTATAAGGTATTTTCAATGATACACTACAAATTACGTTATATCATAAGGTATATTCAATGATACACTGCATATTAAGTTATATGGGAAGGTATTTTCAATGATACACTGCATATTACGTTATATTATAAGGTATTTTCAATGATACACTGCATATTACGTTATATTATAAGGTATTTTCAATGATACACTGCATATTACGTTATATTATAAGGTATTTTCAATGATACACTACAAATTACGATATATTATAAGGTATTTTCAATGATACACTGCATATTACGTTATATTATAAGGTATTTTCAAAGATACACTACAAATAACGATATATTATAAGGTATTTTCAATGATACACTACAAATTACGTTATATCATAAGGTATATTCAATGATACACTGCATATTAAGTTATATGGGAAGGTATATTCAATGATACACTGCATATTACGTTATATTATAAGGTATTTTCAATGATACACTGCATATTACGTTATATTATAAGGTATTTTCAATGATGCACTGCATATTACGTTATACTATAAGGTATTTTCAATGATACACTGCATATTAAGTTATATTATAAGGTATTTTCAATGATAAACTACTATATATTATAAGGTATTTTCAATGATACACTGCATATTACGTTATATTATAAGGTATTTTCAAAGATACACTACAAATAACGATATATTATAAGGTATTTTCAATGATACACTGCATATTACGTTATACTATAAGGTATTTTCAATGATAAACTACTATATATTATAAGGTATTTTCAATGATACACTGCATATTACGTTATATTATAAGGTATTTTCAATGATACACTACAAGAAAACGATATATTATAAGGTATATTCAATGATACACTGCATATTACGTTATATGAGAAGGTATTTTCATTGATACACTACAAATTACGATACATTATAAGGTATTTTCAATGATACACTGCATATTACGTTATATTATAAGGTATTTTCAAAGATACACTACAAATAACGATATATTATAAGGTATTTTCAATGATACACTGCATATTACGTTATACTATAAGGTATTTTCAATGATAAACTACTATATATTATAAGGTATTTTCAATGATACACTACAAATTACGTTATATCATAAGGTATATTCAATGATACACTGCATATTAAGTTATATGGGAAGGTATTTTCAATGATACACTGCATATTACGTTATATTATAAGGTATTTTCAATGATACACTGCATATTACGTTATATTATAAGGTATTTGCAATGATACACTACAAATTACGATATATTATAAGGTATTTTCAATGATACACTGCATATTACGTTATATTATAAGGTATTTTCATTGATAGACTAGAATTACCATATATTCTAAGGTATTTTCAATGATACACTGCATATTACGTTATATCATAAGGTATTTTCAATGATACACTGCATATTAAGTTATATGGGAAGGTATTTTCAATGATACACTGCATATTACGTTATATTATAAGGTATTTTCAATGATACACTGCATATTTCGTTATATTATAAGGTATTTTCAATGATACACTGCATATTACGTTATATTATAAGGTATTTTCAATGATACACTACAAATAACGATATATTATAAGGTATTTTCAATGATACACTGCATATTACGTTATATGAGAAGGTATTTGCAATGATACACTACAAGTTACGATATATTATAAGGTATTTTCAATGATACACTGCATATTACGTTATATTATAAGGTATTTTCAATGATGCACTGCATATTACGTTATACTATAAGGTATTTTCAATGATACACTGCATATTAAGTTATATTATAAGGTATTTTCAATGATAAACTACTATATATTATAAGGTATTTTCAATGATACACTGCATATTACGTTATATTATAAGGTATTTTCAAAGATACACTACAAATAACGATATATTATAAGGTATTTTCAATGATACACTGCATATTACGTTATACTATAAGGTATTTTCAATGATAAACTACTATATATTATAAGGTATTTTCAATGATACACTACAAATTACGTTATATCATAAGGTATATTCAATGATACACTGCATATTAAGTTATATGGGAAGGTATTTTCAATGATACACTGCATATTACGTTATATTATAAGGTATTTTCAATGATACACTGCATATTACGTTATATTATAAGGTATTTTCAATGATACACTGCATATTACGTTATATTATAAGGTATTTTCAATGATACACTACAAATTACGATATATTATAAGGTATTTTCAATGATACACTGCATATTACGTTATATTATAAGGTATTTTCAAAGATACACTACAAATAACGATATATTATAAGGTATTTTCAATGATACACTACAAATTACGTTATATCATAAGGTATATTCAATGATACACTGCATATTAAGTTATATGGGAAGGTATATTCAATGATACACTGCATATTACGTTATATTATAAGGTATTTTCAATGATACACTGCATATTACGTTATATTATAAGGTATTTTCAATGATGCACTGCATATTACGTTATACTATAAGGTATTTTCAATGATACACTGCATATTAAGTTATATTATAAGGTATTTTCAATGATAAACTACTATATATTATAAGGTATTTTCAATGATACACTGCATATTACGTTATATTATAAGGTATTTTCAAAGATACACTACAAATAACGATATATTATAAGGTATTTTCAATGATACACTGCATATTACGTTATACTATAAGGTATTTTCAATGATAAACTACTATATATTATAAGGTATTTTCAATGATACACTACAAATTACGTTATATCATAAGGTATTTTCAATGATACACTGCATATTAAGTTATATGGGAAGGTATTTTCAATGATAGACTAGAATTACCATATATTCTAAGGTATTTTCAATGATACACTGCATATTACGTTATATTATAAGGTATTTTCAATGATACACTGCATATTACGTTATATTATAAGGTATTTTCAATGATAAACTACTATATATTATAAGGTATTTTCAATGATACACTGCATATTACGTTATATTATAAGGTATTTTCAAAGATACACTACAAGAAAACGATATATTATAAGGTATATTCAATGATACACTGCATATTACGTTATATGAGAAGGTATTTTCATTGATACACTACAAATTACGATACATTATAAGGTATTTTCAATGATACACTGCATATTACGTTATATTATAAGGTATTTTCAAAGATACACTACAAATAACGATATATTATAAGGTATTTTCAATGATACACTGCATATTACGTTATACTATAAGGTATTTTCAATGATAAACTACTATATATTATAAGGTATTTTCAATGATACACTACAAATTACGTTATATCATAAGGTATATTCAATGATACACTGCATATTAAGTTATATGGGAAGGTATTTTCAATGATACACTGCATATTACGTTATATTATAAGGTATTTTCAATGATACACTGCATATTACGTTATATTATAAGGTATTTGCAATGATACACTACAAGTTACGATATATTATAAGGTATTTTCAATGATACACTGCATATTACGTTATATTATAAGGTATTTTCAATGATGCACTGCATATTACGTTATACTATAAGGTATTTTCAATGATACACTGCATATTAAGTTATATTATAAGGTATTTTCAATGATAAACTACTATATATTATAAGGTATTTTCAATGATAAACTACTATATATTATAAGGTATTTTCAATGATACACTGCATATTACGTTATATTATAAGGTATTTTCAAAGATACACTACAAGAAAACGATATATTATAAGGTATATTCAATGATACACTGCATATTACGTTATATGAGAAGGTATTTTCATTGATACACTACAAATTACGATACATTGTAAGGTATTTTCAATGATACACTGCATATTACGTTATATTATAAGGTATTTTCAAAGATACACTACAAATAACGATATATTATAAGGTATTTTCAATGATACACTGCATATTAAGTTATATTATAAGGTATTTTCAATGATAAACTACTATATATTATAAGGTATTTTCAATGATACACTACAAATTACGTTATATCATAAGGTATATTCAATGATACACTACAAGAAAACGTTATATTATAAGGTATTTTCAATGATACACTGCATATTACGTTATATGAGAAGGTATTTTCATTGATACACTACAAATTACGATACATTATAAGGTATTTTCAATGATACACTGCATATTACGTTATATTATAAGGTATTTTCAAAGATACACTACAAATAACGATATATTATAAGGTATTTTCAATGATACACTGCATATTACGTTATACTATAAGGTATTTTCAATGATAAACTACTATATATTATAAGGTATTTTCAATGATACACTACAAATTACGTTATATCATAAGGTATATTCAATGATACACTGCATATTAAGTTATATGGGAAGGTATTTTCAATGATACACTGCATATTACGTTATATTATAAGGTATTTTCAATGATACACTGCATATTACGTTATATTATAAGGTATTTGCAATGATACACTACAAATTACGATATATTATAAGGTATTTTCAATGATACACTGCATATTACGTTATATTATAAGGTATTTTCATTGATAGACTAGAATTACCATATATTCTAAGGTATTTTCAATGATACACTGCATATTACGTTATATCATAAGGTATTTTCAATGATACACTGCATATTAAGTTATATGGGAAGGTATTTTCAATGATACACTGCATATTACGTTATATTATAAGGTATTTTCAATGATACACTGCATATTTCGTTATATTATAAGGTATTTTCAATGATACACTGCATATTACGTTATATTATAAGGTATTTTCAATGATACACTACAAATAACGATATATTATAAGGTATTTTCAATGATACACTGCATATTACGTTATATGAGAAGGTATTTTCATTGATACACTACAAATTACGATATATTATAAGGTATTTTCAATGATACACTGCATATTACGTTATATTATAAGGTATTTTCAATGATACACTGCATATTACGTTATATTATAAGGTATTTTCAATAATGCACTGCATATTACGTTATACTATAAGGTATTTTCAATGATACACTGCATATTAAGTTATATTATAAGGTATTTTCAATGATAAACTACTATATATTATAAGGTATTTTCAATGATACACTGCATATTACGTTATATTATAAGGTATTTTCAAAGATACAATACAAATAACGATATATTATAAGGTATTTTCAATGATACACTGCATATTACGTTATACTATAAGGTATTTTCAATGATAAACTACTATATATTATAAGGTATTTTCAATGATACACTACAAATTACGTTATATCATAAGGTATATTCAATGATACACTGCATATTAAGTTATATGGGAAGGTATTTTCAATGATACACTGCATATTACGTTATATTATAAGGTATTTTCAATGATACACTGCATATTACGTTATATTATAAGGTATTTGCAATGATACACTACAAGTTACGATATATTATAAGGTATTTTCAATGATACACTGCATATTACGTTATATTATAAGGTATTTTCAATGATGCACTGCATATTACGTTATACTATAAGGTATTTTCAATGATACACTGCATATTAAGTTATATTATAAGGTATTTTCAATGATAAACTACTATATATTATAAGGTATTTTCAATGATACACTGCATATTACGTTATATTATAAGGTATTTTCAAAGATACACTACAAGAAAACGATATATTATAAGGTATATTCAATGATACACTGCATATTACGTTATATGAGAAGGTATTTTCATTGATACACTACAAATTACGATACATTGTAAGGTATTTTCAATGATACACTGCATATTACGTTATATTATAAGGTATTTTCAAAGATACACTACAAATAACGATATATTATAAGGTATTTTCAATGATACACTGCATATTACGTTATACTATAAGGTATTTTCAATGTTAAACTACTATATATTATAAGGTATTTTCAATGATACACTACAAATTACGTTATATCATAAGGTATATTCAATGATACACTACAAGAAAACGATATATTATAAGGTATATTCAATGATACACTGCATATTACGTTATATGAGAAGGTATTTTCATTGATACACTACAAATTACGATACATTATAAGGTATTTTCAATGATACACTGCATATTACGTTATATTATAAGGTATTTTCAAAGATACACTACAAATAACGATATATTATAAGGTATTTTCAATGATACACTGCATATTACGTTATACTATAAGGTATTTTCAATGATAAACTACTATATATTATAAGGTATTTTCAATGATACACTACAAATTACGTTATATCATAAGGTATATTCAATGATACACTGCATATTAAGTTATATGGGAAGGTATTTTCAATGATACACTGCATATTACGTTATATTATAAGGTATTTTCAATGATACACTGCATATTACGTTATATTATAAGGTATTTGCAATGATACACTACAAGTTACGATATATTATAAGGTATTTTCAATGATACACTGCATATTACGTTATATTATAAGGTATTTTCATTGATAGACTAGAATTACCATATATTCTAAGGTATTTTCAATGATACACTGCATATTACGTTATATCATAAGGTATTTTCAATGATACACTGCATATTAAGTTATATGGGAAGGTATTTTCAATGATACACTGCATATTACGTTATATTATAAGGTATTTTCAATGATACACTGCATATTTCGTTATATTATAAGGTATTTTCAATGATACACTGCATATTACGTTATATTATAAGGTATTTTCAATAATGCACTGCATATTACGTTATACTATAAGGTATTTTCAATGATACACTGCATATTAAGTTATATTATAAGGTATTTTCAATGATAAACTACTATATATTATAAGGTATTTTCAATGATACACTGCATATTACGTTATATTATAAGGTATTTTCAAAGATACACTACAAATAACGATATATTATAAGGTATTTTCAATGATACACTGCATATTACGTTATACTATAAGGTATTTTCAATGATAAACTACTATATATTATAAGGTATTTTCAATGATAAACTACTATATATTATAAGGTATTTTCAATGATACACTACAAATTACGTTATATCATAAGGTATATTCAATGATACACTGCATATTAAGTTATATGGGAAGGTATTTTCAATGATACACTGCATATTACGTTATATTATAAGGTATTTTCAATGATACACTGCATATTACGTTATATTATAAGGTATTTTCATTGATACACTACAAATTACGATATATTATAAGGTATTTTCAATGATACACTGCATATTACGTTATATTATAAGGTATTTTCAATGATACACTGCATATTACGTTATATTATAAGGTATTTTCAATAATGCACTGCATATTACGTTATACTATAAGGTATTTTCAATGATACACTGCATATTAAGTTATATTATAAGGTATTTTCAATGATAAACTACTATATATTATAAGGTATTTTCAATGATACACTGCATATTACGTTATATTATAAGGTATTTTCAAAGATACACTACAAATAACGATATATTATAAGGTATTTTCAATGATACACTGCATATTACGTTATACTATAAGGTATTTTCAATGATAAACTACTATATATTATAAGGTATTTTCAATGATAAACTACTATATATTATAAGGTATTTTCAATGATACACTACAAATTACGTTATATCATAAGGTATATTCAATGATACACTGCATATTAAGTTATATGGGAAGGTATTTTCAATGATACACTGCATATTACGTTATATTATAAGGTATTTTCAATGATACACTGCATATTACGTTATATTATAAGGTATTTTCAATGATACACTACAAGTTACGATATATTATAAGGTATTTTCAATGATACACTGCATATTACGTTATATTATAAGGTATTTTCATTGATAGACTAGAATTACCATATATTCTAAGGTATTTTCAATGATACACTGCATATTACGTTATATCATAAGGTATTTTCAATGATACACTGCATATTACGTTATATTATAAGGTATTTTCAATGATACACTGCATCTTACGTTATATTATAAGGTATTTTCAATGATACACTGCATATTACGTTATATTATAAGGTATTTTCAATGATGCACTGCATATTACTTTATATTATAAGGTATTTTCATTGATAGACAAGAATTACCATATATTCTAAGGTATTTTCAATGATACACTGCATATTACGTTATATTAATAGGTATTTTCAATGATAGAACTAAAAAATTACGATATATTATAACGTATTTCCAATGATGCACTGCATATTACGTTATACTATAAGGTATTTTCAATGATACACTACAAATTACGATATATTATTAGGTATTTTCAATGATACAGTGCATATTACGTTATATTATAAGGTATTTTCATTGATAGACTAGAATTACCATATATTCTAAGGTATTTTCAATGATGCACTGCATATTACGTTATACTATAAGGTATTTTCAATGATACACTGCATATTAAGTTATATTATAAGGTATTTTCAATGATAAACTACTATATATTATAAGGTATTTTCAATGATACACTGCATATTACGTTATATTATAAGGTATTTTCAAAGATACACTACAAATAACGATAAATTATAAGGTATTTTCAATGATACACTGCATATTACGTTATATGAGAAGGTATTTTCAATGCTACACTGCATATTACGTTATATGGGAAGGTATTTTCAATGATACACTGCATATTACGTTATATTATAAGGTATTTTCAATGATACACTGCATATTACGTTATATTATTAGGTATTTTCAATGATACACTGCATATTACGTTATATTATAAGGTATTTTCAATGATACACTGCATATTACGTTATATTATAAGGTATTTTCAATGATACACTACAAATAACGATATATTATAAGGTATTTTCAATGATAAACTACTATATATTATAAGGTATTTTCAATGATACACTACAAATTACGTTATATCATAAGGTATTTTCAATGATACACTGCATATTAAGTTATATGGGAAGGTATTTTCAATGATACACTGCATATTACGTTATATTATAAGGTATTTTCAATGATACACTGCATATTACGTTATATTATAAGGTATTTTCAATGATACACTGCATATTACGTTATATTATAAGGTATTTTCAATGATACACTACAAATTACGATATATTATAAGGTATTTTCAATGATACACTGCATATTACGTTATACTATAAGGTATTTTCAATGATAAACTACTATATTTTATAAGGTATTTTCAATGATACACTACAAATTACGTTATATCATAAGGTATATTCAATGATACACTGCATATTAAGTTATATGGGAAGGTATTTTCAATGATACACTGCATATTACGTTATATTATAAGGTATTTTCAATGATACACTGCATATTACGTAATATTATAAGGTATTTTCAATGATACACTACAAGTTACGATATATTATAAGGTATTTTCAATGATACACTGCATATTACGTTATATTATAAGGTATTTTCATTGATAGACTAGAATTACCATATATTCTAAGGTATTTTCAATGATACACTGCATATTACGTTATATCATAAGGTATTTTCAATGATACACTGCATATTAAGTTATATGGGAAGGTATTTTCAATGATACACTGCATATTACGTTATATTATAAGGTATTTTCAATGATACACTGCATCTTACGTTATATTATAAGGTATTTTCAATGATACACTGCATATTACGTTATATTATAAGGTATTTTCAATGATGCACTGCATATTACGTTATATTATAAGGTATTTTCATTGATAGACAAGAATTACCATATATTCTAAGGTATTTTCAATGATACACTGCATATTACGTTATATTAATAGGTATTTTCAATGATAGAACTAAAAAATTACGATATATTATAACGTATTTCCAATGATGCACTGCATATTACGTTATACTATAAGGTATTTTCAATGATACACTACAAATTACGATATATTATAACGTATTTTCAATGATACAGTGCATATTACGTTATATTATAAGGTATTTTCATTGATAGACTAGAATTACCATATATTCTAAGGTATTTTCAATGATGCACTGCATATTACGTTATACTATAAGGTATTTTCAATGATACACTGCATATTAAGTTATATTATAAGGTATTTTCAATGATAAACTACTATATATTATAAGGTATTTTCAATGATACACTGCATATTACGTTATATTATAAGGTATTTTCAAAGATACACTACAAATAACGATAAATTATAAGGTATTTTCAATGATACACTGCATATTACGTTATATGAGAAGGTATTTTCAATGCTACACTGCATATTACGTTATATTGGAAGGTATTTTCAATGATACACTGCATATTACGTTATATTATAAGGTATTTTCAATGATACACTGCATATTACGTTATATTATTAGGTATTTTCAATGATACACTGCATATTACGTTATATTATAAGGTATTTTCAATGATACACTGCATATTACGTTATATTATAAGGTATTTTCAATGATACACTACAAATAACGATATATTATAAGGTATTTTCAATGATAAACTACTATATATTATAAGGTATTTTCAATGATACACTACAAATTACGTTATATCATAAGGTATATTCAATGATACACTGCATATTAAGTTATATGGGAAGGTATTTTCAATGATACACTGCATATTACGTTATATTATAAGGTATTTTCAATGATACACTGCATATTACGTTATATTATAAGGTATTTTCAATGATACACTGCATATTACGTTATATTATAAGGTATTTTCAATGATACACTACAAATAACGATATATTATAAGGTATTTTCAATGATACACTGCATATTACGTTATATTATAAGGTATTTTCAAAGATACACTACAAATAACGATATATTATAAGGTATTTTCAATGATACACTACAAATTACGTTATATCATAAGGTATATTCAATGATACACTGCATATTACGTTATATGGGAAGGTATATTCAATGATACACTGCATATTACGTTATATTATAAGGTATTTTCAATGATACACTGCATATTACGTTATATTATAAGGTATTTTCAATGATGCACTGAATATTACGTTATACTATAAGGTATTTTCAATGATACACTGCATATTAAGTTATATTATAAGGTATTTTCAATGATAAACTACTATATATTATAAGGTATTTTCAATGATACACTGCATATTACGTTATATTATAAGGTATTTTCAAAGATACACTACAAATAACGATATATTATAAGGTATTTTCAATGATACACTGCATATTACGTTATACTATAAGGTATTTTCAATGATAAACTACTATATATTATAAGGTATTTTCAATGATACACTACAAATTACGTTATATCATAAGGTATTTTCAATGATACACTGCATATTACGTTATATGGGAAGGTATTTTCAATGATAGACTAGAATTACCATATATTCTAAGGTATTTTCAATGATACACTGCATATTACGTTATATTATAAGGTATTTTCAATGATACACTGCATATTACGTTATATTATAAGGTATTTTCAATGATAAACTACTATATATTATAAGGTATTTTCAATGATACACTGCATATTACGTTATATTATAAGGTATTTTCAAAGATACACTACAAGAAAACGATATATTATAAGGTATATTCAATGATACACTGCATATTACGTTATATGAGAAGGTATTTTCATTGATACACTACAAATTACGATACATTATAAGGTATTTTCAATGATACACTGCATATTACGTTATATTATAAGGTATTTTCAAAGATACACTACAAATAACGATATATTATAAGGTATTTTCAATGATACACTGCATATTACGTTATACTATAAGGTATTTTCAATGATAAACTACTATATATTATAAGGTATTTTCAATGATACACTACAAATTACGTTATATCATAAGGTATATTCAATGATACACTGCATATTAAGTTATATGGGAAGGTATTTTCAATGATACACTGCATATTACGTTATATTATAAGGTATTTTCAATGATACACTGCATCTTACGTTATATTATAAGGTATTTTCAATGATACACTGCATATTACGTTATATTATAAGGTATTTTCAATGATGCACTGCATATTACTTTATATTATAAGGTATTTTCATTGATAGACAAGAATTACCATATATTCTAAGGTATTTTCAATGATACACTGCATATTACGTTATATTATTAGGTATTTTCAATGATAGAACTAAAAAATTACGATATATTATAACGTATTTCCAATGATGCACTGCATATTACGTTATACTATAAGGTATTTTCAATGATACACTACAAATTACGATATATTATAACGTATTTTCAATGATACACTGCATATTACGTTATATTATAAGATATTTTCATTGATAGACTAGAATTACCATATATTCTAAGGTATTTTCAATGATGCACTGCATATTACGTTATACTATAAGGTATTTTCAATGATACACTGCATATTAAGTTATATTATAAGGTATTTTCAATGATAAACTACTATATATTATAAGGTATTTTCAATGATACACTGCATATTACGTTATATTATAAGGTATTTTCAAAGATACACTACAAATAACGATAAATTATAAGGTATTTTCAATGATACACTGCATATTACGTTATATGAGAAGGTATTTTCAATGCTACACTGCATATTACGTTATATGGGAAGGTATTTTCAATGATACACTGCATATTACGTTATATTATAAGGTATTTTCAATGATACACTGCATATTACGTTATATTATTAGGTATTTTCAATGATACACTGCATATTACGTTATATTATAAGGTATTTTCAATGATACACTGCATATTACGTTATATTATAAGGTATTTTCAATGATACACTACAAATAACGATATATTATAAGGTATTTTCAATGATAAACTACTATATATTATAAGGTATTTTCAATGATACACTACAAATTACGTTATATCATAAGGTATATTCAATGATACACTGCATATTAAGTTATATGGGAAGGTATTTTCAATGATACACTGCATATTACGTTATATTATAAGGCATTTTCAATGATACACTGCATATTACGTTATATTATAAGGTATTTTCAATGATACACTGCATATTACGTTATATTATAAGGTATTTTTCAATGATAAACTACTATATATTATAAGGTATTTTCAATGATACACTACAAATTACGTTATATCATAAGGTATATTCAATGATACACTGCATATTAAGTTATATGGGAAGGTATTTTCAATGATACACTGCATATTACGTTATATTATAAGGTATTTTCAATGATACACTGCATATTACGTTATATTATAAGGTATTTTCAATGATACACTACAAGTTACGATATATTATAAGGTATTTTCAATGATACACTGCATATTACGTTATATTATAAGGTATTTTCATTGATAGACTAGAATTACCATATATTCTAAGGTATTTTCAATGATACACTGCATATTACGTTATATCATAAGGTATTTTCAATGATACACTGCATATTAAGTTATATGGGAAGGTATTTTCAATGATACACTGCATATTACGTTATATTATAAGGTATTTTCAATGATACACTGCATCTTACGTTATATTATAAGGTATTTTCAATGATACACTGCATATTACGTTATATTATAAGGTATTTTCAATGATGCACTGCATATTACTTTATATTATAAGGTATTTTCATTGATAGACAAGAATTACCATATATTCTAAGGTATTTTCAATGATACACTGCATATTACGTTATATTAATAGGTATTTTCAATGATAGAACTAAAAAATTACGATATATTATAACGTATTTCCAATGATGCACTGCATATTACGTTATACTATAAGGTATTTTCAATGATACACTACAAATTACGATATATTATAACGTATTTTCAATGATACAGTGCATATTACGTTATATTATAAGGTATTTTCATTGATAGACTAGAATTACCATATATTCTAAGGTATTTTCAATGATGCACTGCATATTACGTTATACTATAAGGTATTTTCAATGATACACTGCATATTAAGTTATATTATAAGGTATTTTCAATGATAAACTACTATATATTATAAGGTATTTTCAATGATACACTGCATATTACGTTATATTATAAGGTATTTTCAAAGATACACTACAAATAACGATACATTATAAGGTATTTTCAATGATACACTGCATATTACGTTATATGAGAAGGTATTTTCAATGCTACACTGCATATTACGTTATATGGGAAGGTATTTTCAATGATACACTGCATATTACGTTATATTATAAGGTATTTTCAATGATACACTGCATATTACGTTATATTATTAGGTATTTTCAATGATACACTGCATATTACGTTATATTATAAGGTATTTTCAATGATACACTGCATATTACGTTATATTATAAGGTATTTTCAATGATGCACTGCATATTACGTTATACTATAAGGTATTTTCAATGATACACTGCATATTAAGTTATATTATAAGGTATTTTCAATGATAAACTACTATATATTATAAGGTATTTTCAATGATACACTGCATATTACGTTATATTATAAGGTATTTTCAAAGATACACTACAAATAACGATATATTATAAGGTATTTTCAATGATACACTGCATATTACGTTATACTATAAGGTATTTTCAATGATAAACTACTATATATTATAAGGTATTTTCAATGATACACTACAAATTACGTTATATCATAAGGTATATTCAATGATACACTGCATATTAAGTTATATGGGAAGGTATATTCAATGATACACTGCATATTACGTTATATTATAAGGTATTTTCAATGATACACTGCATATTACGTTATATTATAAGGTATTTTCAATGATGCACTGCATATTACGTTATACTATAAGGTATTTTCATTGATACACTGCATATTAAGTTATATTATAAGGTATTTTCAATGATAAACTACTATATATTATAAGGTATTTTCAATGATACACTGCATATTACGTTATATTATAAGGTATTTTCAAAGATACACTACAAATAACGATATATTATAAGGTATTTTCAATGATACACTACAAATTACGATATATTATAAGGTATTTTCAATGATACACTGCATATTACGTTATATTATAAGGTATTTTCAAAGATACACTACAAATAACGATATATTATAAGGTATTTTCAATGATACACTACAAATTACGTTATATCATAAGGTATATTCAATGATACACTGCATATTAAGTTATATGGGAAGGTATATTCAATGATACACTGCATATTACGTTATATTATAAGGTATTTTCAATGATACACTGCATATTACGTTATATTATAAGGTATTTTCAATGATGCACTGCATATTACGTTATACTATAAGGTATTTTCATTGATACACTGCATATTAAGTTATATTATAAGGTATTTTCAATGATAAACTACTATATATTATAAGGTATTTTCAATGATACACTGCATATTACGTTATATTATAAGGTATTTTCAAAGATACACTACAAATAACGATATATTATAAGGTATTTTCAATGATACACTGCATATTACGTTATACTATAAGGTATTTTCAATGATAAACTACTATATATTATAAGGTATTTTCAATGATACACTACAAATTACGTTATATCATAAGGTATTTTCAATGATACACTGCATATTACGTTATATGGGAAGGTATTTTCAATGATAGACTAGAATTACCATATATTCTAAGGTATTTTCAATGATACACTGCATATTACGTTATATTATAAGGTATTTTCAATGATACACTGCATATTACGTTATATTATAAGGTATTTTCAATGATAAACTACTATATATTATAAGGTATTTTCAATGATACACTGCATATTACGTTATATCATAAGGTATATTCAATGATACACTGCATATTAAGTTATATGGGAAGGTATTTTCAATGATACACTGCATATTACGTTATATTAGAAGGTATTTTCAATGATACACTGCATATTACGTTATATTATAAGGTATTTGCAATGATACACTACAAGTTACGATATATTATAAGGTATTTTCAATGATACACTGCATATTACGTTATATTATAAGGTATTTTCATTGATAGACTAGAATTACCATATATTCTAAGGTATTTTCAATGATACACTGCATATTACGTTATATCATAAGGTATTTTCAATGATACACTGCATATTAAGTTATATGGGAAGGTATTTTCAATGATACACTGCATATTACGTTATATTATAAGGTATTTTCAATGATACACTGCATATTTCGTTATATTATAAGGTATTTTCAATGATACACTGCATATTACGTTATATTATAAGGTATTTTCAATGATACACTACAAATAACGATATATTATAAGGTATTTTCAATGATACACTGCATATTACGTTATATTATAAGGTATTTTCAATGATACACTACAAATAACGATATATTATAAGGTATTTTCAATGATACACTGCATATTACGTTATATGAGAAGGTATTTTCATTGATACACTACAAATTACGATATATTATAAGGTATTTTCAATGATACACTGCATATTACGTTATATTATAAGGTATTTTCAATGATACACTGCATATTACGTTATATTATAAGGTATTTTCAATGATGCACTGCATATTACGTTATACTATAAGGTATTTTCAATGATACACTGCATATTAAGTTATATTATAAGGTATTTTCAATGATAAACTACTATATATTATAAGGTATTTTCAATGATACACTGCATATTACGTTATATTATAAGGTATTTTCAAAGATACACTACAAATAACGATATATTATAAGGTATTTTCAATGATACACTGCATATTACGTTATACTATAAGGTATTTTCAATGATAAACTACTATATATTATAAGGTATTTTCAATGATACACTACAAATTACGTTATATCATAAGGTATATTCAATGATACACTGCATATTAAGTTATATGGGAAGGTATTTTCAATGATACACTGCATATTACGTTATATTATAAGGTATTTTCAATGATACACTGCATATTACGTTATATTATAAGGTATTTTCAATGATACACTACAAGTTACGATATATTATAAGGTATTTTCAATGATACACTGCATATTACGTTATATTATAAGGTATTTTCATTGATAGACTAGAATTACCATATATTCTAAGGTATTTTCAATGATACACTGCATATTACGTTATATCATAAGGTATTTTCAATGATACACTGCATATTACGTTATATCATAAGGTATTTTCAATGATACACTGCATATTAAGTTATATGGGAAGGTATTTTCAATGATACACTGCATATTACGTTATATTATAAGGTATTTTCAATGATACACTGCATCTTACGTTATATTATAAGGTATTTTCAATGATACACTGCATATTACGTTATATTATAAGGTATTTTCAATGATGCACTGCATATTACTTTATATTATAAGGTATTTTCATTGATAGACAAGAATTACCATATATTCTAAGGTATTTTCAATGATACACTGCATATTACGTTATATTATAAGGTATTTTCAATGATACACTGCATATTACGTTATATTATAAGGTATTTTCAATGATACACTACAAATAACGATATATTATAAGGTATTTTCAATGATACACTGCATATTACGTTATATGAGAAGGTATTTTCATTGATACACTACAAATTACGATATATTATAAGGTATTTTCAATGATACACTGCATATTACGTTATATTATAAGGTATTTTCAATGATACACTGCATATTACGTTATATTATAAGGTATTTTCAATGATAAACTACTATATATTATAAGGTATTTTCAATGATACACT
This sequence comes from Lasioglossum lativentre, assembly GCA_916610255.1. Taxonomy (NCBI): domain Eukaryota; kingdom Metazoa; phylum Arthropoda; class Insecta; order Hymenoptera; family Halictidae; genus Lasioglossum; species Lasioglossum lativentre. The sequence continues at coordinate 131,653 of CAKAJI010000610.1, forward strand.
GCATATTACGATATATTATAAGGTATTTTCAAAGATACACTACAAATAACGATATATTATAAGGTATTTTCAATGATACACTGCATATTACGTTATATTATAAGGTATTTTCATTGATAGACTAGAATTACCATATATTCTAAGGTATTTTCAATGATGCACTGCATATTACGTTATACTATAAGGTATTTTCAATGATACACTGCATATTAAGTTATATTATAAGGTATTTTCAATGATAAACTACTATATATTATAAGGTATTTTCAATGATACACTGCATATTACGTTATATTATAAGGTATTTTCAAAGATACACTACAAATAACGATAAATTATAAGGTATTTTCAATGATACACTGCATATTACGTTATATGAGAAGGTATTTTCAATGCTACACTGCATATTACGTTATATGGGAAGGTATTTTCAATGATACACTGCATATTACGTTATATTATAAGGTATTTTCAATGATACACTGCATATTACGTTATATTATTAGGTATTTTCAATGATACACTGCATATTACGTTATATTATAAGGTATTTTCAATGATACACTGCATATTACGTTATATTATAAGGTATTTTCAATGATACACTACAAATAACGATATATTATAAGGTATTTTCAATGATAAACTACTATATATTATAAGGTATTTTCAATGATACACTACAAATTACGTTATATCATAAGGTATTTTCAATGATACACTGCATATTAAGTTATATGGGAAGGTATTTTCAATGATACACTGCATATTACGTTATATTATAAGGTATTTTCAATGATACACTGCATATTACGTTATATTATAAGGTATTTTCAATGATACACTGCATATTACGTTATATTATAAGGTATTTTCAATGATACACTACAAATTACGATATATTATAAGGTATTTTCAATGATACACTGCATATTACGTTATATTATAAGGTATTTTCAAAGATACACTACAAATAACGATATATTATAAGGTATTTTCAATGATACACTACAAATTACGTTATATCATAAGGTATATTCAATGATACACTGCATATTAAGTTATATGGGAAGGTATATTCAATGATACACTGCATATTACGTTATATTATAAGGTATTTTCAATGATACACTGCATATTACGTTATATTATAAGGTATTTTCAATGATGCACTGCATATTACTTTATATTATAAGGTATTTTCATTGATAGACAAGAATTACCATATATTCTAAGGTATTTTCAATGATACACTGCATATTACGTTATATTAATAGGTATTTTCAATGATAGAACTAAAAAATTACGATATATTATAACGTATTTCCAATGATGCACTGCATATTACGTTATACTATAAGGTATTTTCAATGATACACTACAAATTACGATATATTATAAGGTATTTTCAATGATACAGTGCATATTACGTTATATTATAAGGTATTTTCATTGATAGACTAGAATTACCATATATTCTAAGGTATTTTCAATGATGCACTGCATATTACGTTATACTATAAGGTATTTTCAATGATACACTGCATATTACTTTATATTATAAGGTATTTTCAATGATAAACTACTATATATTATAAGGTATTTTCAATGATACACTGCATATTACGTTATATTATAAGGTATTTTCAAAGATACACTACAAATAACGATAAATTATAAGGTATTTTCAATGATACACTGCATATTACGTTATATGAGAAGGTATTTTCAATGCTACACTGCATATTACGTTATATGGGAAGGTATTTTCAATGATACACTGCATATTACGTTATATTATAAGGTATTTTCAATGATACACTGCATATTACGTTATATTATTAGGTATTTTCAATGATACCCTGCATATTACGTTATATTATAAGGTATTTTCAATGATACACTGCATATTACGTTATATTATAAGGTATTTTCAATGATACACTACAAATAACGATATATTATAAGGTATTTTCAATGATACACTGCATATTACGTTATATGAGAAGGTATTTTCATTGATACACTACAAATTACGATATATTATAAGGTATTTTCAATGATACACTGCATATTACGTTATATTATAAGGTATTTTCAATGATACACTGCATATTACGTTATATTATAAGGTATTTTCAATGATAAACTACTATATATTATAAGGTATTTTCAATGATACACTGCATATTACGATATATTATAAGGTATTTTCAATGATACACTACAAATAACGATATATTATAAGGTATTTTCAATGATACACTGCATATTACGTTATATTATAAGGTATTTTCAATGATACACTACAAATAACGATATATTATAAGGTATTTTCAATGATGCACTGCATATTACGTTATACTATAAGGTATTTTCAATGATACACTGCATATTAAGTTATATTTTAAGGTATTTTCAATGATAAACTACTATATATTATAAGGTATTTTCAATGATACACTGCATATTACGATATATTATAAGGTATTTTCAAAGATACACTACAAATAACGATATATTATAAGGTATTTTCAATGATACACTGCATATTACGTTATACTATAAGGTATTTTCAATGATAAACTACTATATGTTATAAGGTATTTTCAATGATACACTACAAATTACGTTATATCATAAGGTATATTCAATGATACACTGCATATTAAGTTATATGGGAAGGTATTTTCAATGATACACTGCATATTACGTTATATTATAAGGTATTTTCAATGATACACTGCATATTACGTTATATTATAAGGTATTTTCAATGATACACTACAAGTTACGATATATTATAAGGTATTTTCAATGATACACTGCATATTACGTTATATTATAAGGTATTTTCAATGATGCACTGCATATTACGTTATACTATAAGGTATTTTCAATGATACACTGCATATTAAGTTATATTATAAGGTATTTTCAATGATAAACTACTATATATTATAAGGTATTTTCAATGATACACTGCATATTACGTTATATTATAAGGTATTTTCAATGATACACTACAAATAACGATATATTATAAGGTATTTTCAATGATGCACTGCATATTACGTTATACTATAAGGTATTTTCAATGATACACTGCATATTAAGTTATATTATAAGGTATTTTCAATGATAAACTACTATATATTATAAGGTATTTTCAATGATACACTGCATATTACGATATATTATAAGGTATTTTCAATGATACACTACAAATAACGATATATTATAAGGTATTTTCAATGATACACTGCATATTACGTTATATTATAAGGTATTTTCATTGATAGACTAGAATTACCATATATTCTAAGGTATTTTCAATGATACACTGCATATTACGTTATATCATAAGGTATTTTCAATGATACACTGCATATTACGTTATATTATAAGGTATTTTCAATGATGCACTGCATATTACGTTATACTATAAGATATTTTCAATGATACACTGCATATTACGTTATATGAGAAGGTATTTTCATTGATACACTACAAATTACGATATATTATAAGGTATTTTCAATGATACACTGCATATTACGTTATATTATAAGGTATTTTCAATGATACACTGCATATTACGTTATATTATAAGGTATTTTCAATGATGCACTGCATATTACGTTATACTATAAGATATTTTCAATGATACACTGCATATTAAGTTATATTATAAGGTATTTTCAATGATAAACTACTATATATTATAAGGTATTTTCAATGATACACTGCATATTACGTTATATTATAAGGTATTTTCAAAGATACACTACAAGAAAACGATATATTATAAGGTATTTTCAATGATACACTGCATATTACGTTATATGAGAAGGTATTTTCATTGATTCACTACAAATTACGATATATTATAAGGTATTTTCAATGATACACTGCATATTACGTTATATGGGAAGGTATTTTCAATGATACACTGCATATTACGTTATAGTATAAGGTATTTTCAATGATACACTGCATATTACGTTATATTATAAGGTATTTTCAATGATACACTGCATATTACGTTATATTATAAGGTAATTTCAATGATACACTACAAATAACGATATATTATAAGGTATTTTCAATGATACACTGCATATTACGTTATATTATAAGGTATTTTCAATGATGCACTGCATATTACGTTATACTATAAGGTATTTTCAATGATACACTGCATATTAAGTTATATTATAAGGTATTTTCAATGATAAACTACTATATATTATAAGGTATTTTCAATGATACACTGCATATTACGTTATATTATAAGGTATTTTCAAAGATACACTACAAATAACGATATATTATTAGGTATTTTCAATGATACACTGCATATTACGTTATACTATAAGGTATTTCCAATGATAAACTACTATATATTATAAGGTATTTTCAATGATAAACTACTACGTATTATAAGGTATTTTCAATGATACACTGCATATTACGTTATATTATAAGGTATTTTCAATGATAAACTACTACGTATTCTAAGGTATTTTCAATGATACACTGCATATTACGTTATATTATAAGGTATTTTCAATGATACACTGCATATTACGTTATATTATAAGGTATTTTCAATGATACACTGCATATTACGTTATATGAGAAGGTATTTTCATTGATACACTACAAATTACGATATATTATAAGGTATTTTGAATGATAAACTACTATATATTATAAGGTATTTTCAATGATACACTGCATATTACGTTATATTATAAGGTATTTTCAATGATACACTACAAATAACGATATATTATAAGGTATTTTCAATGATGCACTGCATATTACGTTATACTATAAGGTATTTTCAATGATACACTGCATATTAAGTTATATTATAAGGTATTTTCAATGATAAACTACTATATATTATAAGGTATTTTCAATGATACACTGCATATTACGATATATTATAAGGTATTTTCAATGATACACTACAAATAACGATATATTATAAGGTATTTTCAATGATACACTGCATATTACGTTATATTATAAGGTATTTTCATTGATAGACTAGAATTACCATATATTCTAAGGTATTTTCAATGATACACTGCATATTACGTTATATCATAAGGTATTTTCAATGATACACTGCATATTACGTTATATTATAAGGTATTTTCAATGATGCACTGCATATTACGTTATACTATAAGATATTTTCAATGATACACTGCATATTACGTTATATGAGAAGGTATTTTCATTGATACACTACAAATTACGATATATTATAAGGTATTTTCAATGATACACTGCATATTACGTTATATTATAAGGTATTTTCAATGATACACTGCATATTACGTTATATTATAAGGTATTTTCAATGATGCACTGCATATTACGTTATACTATAAGATATTTTCAATGATACACTGCATATTAAGTTATATTATAAGGTATTTTCAATGATAAACTACTATATATTATAAGGTATTTTCAATGATACACTGCATATTACGTTATATTATAAGGTATTTTCAAAGATACACTACAAGAAAACGATATATTATAAGGTATTTTCAATGATACACTGCATATTACGTTATATGAGAAGGTATTTTCATTGATTCACTACAAATTACGATATATTATAAGGTATTTTCAATGATACACTGCATATTACGTTATATGGGAAGGTATTTTCAATGATACACTGCATATTACGTTATATTATAAGGTATTTTCAATGATACACTGCATATTACGTTATATTATAAGGTATTTTCAATGATACACTGCATATTACGTTATATTATAAGGTAATTTCAATGATACACTACAAATAACGATATATTATAAGGTATTTTCAATGATACACTGCATATTACGTTATATTATAAGGTATTTTCAATGATGCACTGCATATTACGTTATACTATAAGGTATTTTCAATGATACACTGCATATTAAGTTATATTATAAGGTATTTTCAATGATAAACTACTATATATTATAAGGTATTTTCAATGATACACTGCATATTACGTTATATTATAAGGTATTTTCAAAGATACACTACAAATAACGATATATTATTAGGTATTTTCAATGATACACTGCATATTACGTTATACTATAAGGTATTTCCAATGATAAACTACTATATATTATAAGGTATTTTCAATGATAAACTACTACGTATTATAAGGTATTTTCAATGATACACTGCATATTACGTTATATTATAAGGTATTTTCAATGATAAACTACTACGTATTCTAAGGTATTTTCAATGATACACTGCATATTACGTTATATTATAAGGTATTTTCAATGATACACTGCATATTACGTTATATTATAAGGTATTTTCAATGATACACTGCATATTACGTTATATGAGAAGGTATTTTCATTGATACACTACAAATTACGATATATTATAAGGTATTTTGAATGATAAACTACTATATATTATAAGGTATTTTCAATGATACACTGCATATTACGTTATATTATAAGGTATTTTCAATGATACACTGCATATTACGTTATATTATAAGGTATTTTCAATGATACACTGCATATTAAGTTATATTATAAGGTATTTTCAATGATAAACTACTATATATTATAAGGTATTTTCAATGATACACTGCATATTACGTTATATTATAAGGTATTTTCAAAGATACACTACAAATAACGATAAATTATAAGGTATTTTCAATGATACACTGCATATTACGTTATATGAGAAGGTATTTTCATTGATACACTACAAATTACGATATATTATAAGGTAATTTCAATGATACACTGCATATTACGTTATATTATAAGGTATTTTCAATGATACACTGCATATTACGTTATATCATAAGGTATTTTCAATGATACACTGCATATTAAGTTATATTATAAGGTATTTTCAATGATAAACTACTATATATTATAAGGTATTTTCAATGATACACTGCATATTACGTTATATTATAAGGTATTTTCAAAGATACACTACAAGAAAACGATATATTATAAGGTATTTTCAATGATACACTGCATATTACGTTATATGAGAAGGTATTTTCATTGATACACTACAAATTACGATATATTATAAGGTATTTTCAATGATACACTGCATATTACGTTATATTATAAGGTATTTTCAATGATACACTGCATATTACGTTATATTATAAGGTATTTTCAATGATGCACTGCATATTAAGTTATACTATAAGGTATATTCAATGATACACTGCATATTAAGTTATATTATAAGGTATTTTCAATGATACACTGCATATTACGTTATATTATAAGGTATTTTCAATGATGCACTGCATATTACGTTATACTATAAGGTATTTTCAATGATACACTGCATATTAAGTTATATTATAAGGTATTTTCAATGATAAACTACTATATATTATAAGGTATTTTCAATGATACACTGCATATTACGTTATATTATAAGGTATTTTCAAAGATACACTACAAATAACGATATATTATAAGGTATTTTCAATGATACACTGCATATTACGTTATATTATAAGGTATTTTCAATGATACACTGCATATTACGGTATATCATAAGGTATTTTCAATGATACACTGCATATTACGTTATATTATAAGGTATTTTCAATGATACACTGCATATTACGTTATATTATAAGGTATTTTCAATGATGCACTGCATATTACGTTATACTATAAGGTATTTTCAATGATACACTGCATATTAAGTTATATTATAAGGTATTTTCAATGATAAACTACTATATATTATAAGGTATTTTCAATGATACACTGCATATTACGTTATATTATAAGGTATTTTCAAAGATACACTACAAATAACGATATATTATAAGGTATTTTCAATGATACACTGCATATTACGTTACACTATAAGGTATTTTCAATGATAAACTACTATATATTATAAGGTATTTTCAATGATACACTACAAATTACGTTATATCATAAGGTATATTCAATGATACACTGCATATTAAGTTATATGGGAAGGTATTTTCAATGATACACTGCATATTACGTTATATTATAAGGTATTTTCAATGATACACTGCATATTACGTTATATTATAAGGAATTTTCAATGATACACTACAAGTTACGATATATTATAAGGTATTTTCAATGATACACTGCATATTACGTTATATTATAAGGTATTTTCATTGATAGACTAGAATTACCATATATTCTAAGGTATTTTCAATGATACACTGCATATTACGTTATATCATAAGGTATTTTCAATGATACACTGCATATTAAGTTATATTATAAGGTATTTTCAATGATACACTACAAATAACGATATATTATAAGGTATTTTCATTGATACACTGCATATTGCGTTATATTATAAGGTATTTTCAATGATAAACTACTATATATTATAAGGTATTTTCAATGATACACTGCATATTACGATATATTATAAGGTATTTTCAATGATACACTACAAATAACGATATATTATAAGGTATTTTCAATGATACACTGCATATTACGTTATATTATAAGGTATTTTCATTGATAGACTAGAATTACCATATATTCTAAGGTATTTTCAATGATACACTGCATATTACGTTATATCATAAGGTATTTTCAATGATACACTGCATATTACGTTATATTATAAGGTATTTTCAATGATGCACTGCATATTACGTTATACTATAAGATATTTTCAATGATACACTGCATATTACGTTATATGAGAAGGTATTTTCATTGATACACTACAAATTACGATATATTATAAGGTATTTTCAATGATACACTGCATATTACGTTATATTATAAGGTATTTTCAATGATACACTGCATATTACGTTATATTATAAGGTATTTTCAATGATGCACTGCATATTACGTTATACTATAAGATATTTTCAATAATACACTGCATATTAAGTTATATTATAAGGTATTTTCAATGATAAACTACTATATATTATAAGGTATTTTCAATGATACACTGCATATTACGTTATATTATAAGGTATTTTCAAAGATACACTACAAGAAAACGATATATTATAAGGTATTTTCAATGATACACTGCATATTACGTTATATGAGAAGGTATTTTCATTGATTCACTACAAATTACGATATATTATAAGGTATTTTCAATGATACACTGCATATTACGTTATATGGGAAGGTATTTTCAATGATACACTGCATATTACGTTATATTATAAGGTATTTTCAATGATACACTGCATATTACGTTATATTATAAGGTATTTTCAATGATACACTGCATATTACGTTATATTATAAGGTAATTTCAATGATACACTACAAATAACGATATATTATAAGGTATTTTCAATGATACACTGCATATTACGTTATATTATAAGGTATTTTCAATGATGCACTGCATATTACGTTATACTATAAGGTATTTTCAATGATACACTGCATATTACGTTATATTATAAGGTATTTTCAAAGATACACTACAAATAACGATATATTATTAGGTATTTTCAATGATACACTGCATATTACGTTATACTATAAGGTATTTCCAATGATAAACTACTATATATTATAAGGTATTTTCAATGATAAACTACTACGTATTATAAGGTATTTTCAATGATACACTGCATATTACGTTATATTATAAGGTATTTTCAATGATAAACTACTACGTATTCTAAGGTATTTTCAATGATACACTGCATATTACGTTATATTATAAGGTATTTTCAATGATACACTGCATATTACGTTATATTATAAGGTATTTTCAATGATACACTGCATATTACGTTATATGAGAAGGTATTTTCATTGATACACTACAAATTACGATATATTATAAGGTATTTTGAATGATAAACTACTATATATTATAAGGTATTTTCAATGATACACTGCATATTACGTTATATTATAAGGTATTTTCAATGATGCACTGCATATTACGTTATACTATAAGGTATTTTCAATGATACACTGCATATTAAGTTATATTATAAGGTATTTTCAATGATAAACTACTATATATTATAAGGTATTTTCAATGATACACTGCATATTACGTTATATTATAAGGTATTTTCAAAGATACACTACAAATAACGATAAATTATAAGGTATTTTCAATGATACACTGCATATTACGTTATATTATAAGGTATTTTCAATGATACACTGCATATTACGTTATATGAGAAGGTATTTTCATTGATACACTACAAATTACGATATATTATAAGGTATTTTGAATGATAAACTACTATATATTATAAGGTATTTTCAATGATACACTGCATATTACGTTATATTATAAGGTATTTTCAATGATACACTGCATATTACGTTATACTATAAGGTATTTTCAATGATACACTGCATATTAAGTTATATTATAAGGTATTTTCAATGATAAACTACTATATATTATAAGGTATTTTCAATGATACACTGCATATTACGTTATATTATAAGGTATTTTCAAAGATACACTACAAATAACGATAAATTATAAGGTATTTTCAATGATACACTGCATATTACGTTATATGAGAAGGTATTTTCATTGATACACTACAAATTACGATATATTATAAGGTAATTTCAATGATACACTGCATATTACGTTATATTATAAGGTATTTTCAATGATACACTGCATATTACGGTATATCATAAGGTATTTTCAATGATACACTGCATATTAAGTTATATTATAAGGTATTTTCAATGATAAACTACTATATATTATAAGGTATTTTCAATGATACACTGCATATTACGTTATATTATAAGGTATTTTCAAAGATACACTACAAGAAAACGATATATTATAAGGTATTTTCAATGATACACTGCATATTACGTTATATGAGAAGGTATTTTCATTGATACACTACAAATTACGATATATTATAAGGTATTTTCAATGATACACTGCATATTACGTTATATTATAAGCTATTTTCAATGATACACTGCATATTACGTTATATTATAAGGTATTTTCAATGATGCACTGCATATTAAGTTATACTATAAGGTATATTCAATGATACACTGCATATTAAGTTATATTATAAGGTATTTTCAATGATACACTGCATATTACGTTATATTATAAGGTATTTTCAATGATGCACTGCATATTACGTTATACTATAAGGTATTTTCAATGATACACTGCATATTAAGTTATATTATAAGGTATTTTCAATGATAAACTACTATATATTATAAGGTATTTTCAATGATACACTGCATATTACGTTATATTATAAGGTATTTTCAAAGATACACTACAAATAACGATATATTATAAGGTATTTTCAATGATACACTGCATATTACGTTATATTATAAGGTATTTTCAATGATACACTGCATATTACGGTATATCATAAGGTATTTTCAATGATACACTGCATATTACGTTATATTATAAGGTATTTTCAATGATACACTGCATATTACGTTATATTATAAGGTATTTTCAATGATGCACTGCATATTACGTTATACTATAAGGTATTTTCAATGATACACTGCATATTAAGTTATATTATAAGGTATTTTCAATGATAAACTACTATATATTATAAGGTATTTTCAATGATACACTGCATATTACGTTATATTATAAGGTATTTTCAAAGATACACTACAAATAACGATATATTATAAGGTATTTTCAATGATACACTGCATATTACGTTACATTATAAGGTATTTTCAATGATAAACTACTATATATTATAAGGTATTTTCAATGATACACTACAAATTACGTTATATCATAAGGTATATTCAATGATACACTGCATATTAAGTTATATGGGAAGGTATTTTCAATGATACACTGCATATTACGTTATATTATAAGGTATTTTCAATGATACACTGCATATTACGTTATATTATAAGGTATTTTCAATGATACACTACAAGTTACGATATATTATAAGGTATTTTCAATGATACACTGCATATTACGTTATATTATAAGGTATTTTCATTGATAGACTAGAATTACCATATATTCTAAGGTATTTTCAATGATACACTGCATATTACGTTATATCATAAGGTATTTTCAATGATACACTGCATATTAAGTTATATTATAAGGTATTTTCAATGATACACTACAAATAACGATATATTATAAGGTATTTTCATTGATACACTGCATATTGCGTTATATTATAAGGTATTTTCAATGATAAACTACTATATATTATAAGGTATTTTCAATGATACACTGCATATTACGATATATTATAAGGTATTTTCAATGATACACTACAAATTACGATATATTATAAGGTATTTTCAATGATACACTGCATATTACGTTATATTATAAGGTATTTTCATTGATAGACTAGAATTACCATATATTCTAAGGTATTTTCAATGATACACTGCATATTACGTTATATCATAAGGTATTTTCAATGATACACTGCATATTACGTTATATTATAAGGTATTTTCAATGATGCACTGCATATTACGTTATACTATAAGATATTTTCAATGATACACTGCATATTACGTTATATGAGAAGGTATTTTCATTGATACACTACAAATTACGATATATTATAAGGTATTTTCAATGATACACTGCATATTACGTTATATTATAAGGTATTTTCAATGATACACTGCATATTACGTTATATTATAAGGTATTTTCAATGATGCACTGCATATTACGTTATACTATAAGATATTTTCAATGATACACTGCATATTAAGTTATATTATAAGGTATTTTCAATGATAAACTACTATATATTATAAGGTATTTTCAATGATACACTGCATATTACGTTATATTATAAGGTATTTTCAAAGATACACTACAAGAAAACGATATATTATAAGGTATTTTCAATGATACACTGCATATTACGTTATATGAGAAGGTATTTTCATTGATTCACTACAAATTACGATATATTATAAGGTATTTTCAATGATACACTGCATATTACGTTATATGGGAAGGTATTTTCAATGATACACTGCATATTACGTTATATTATAAGGTATTTTCAATGATACACTGCATATTACGTTATATTATAAGGTATTTTCAATGATACACTGCATATTACGTTATATTATAAGGTAATTTCAATGATACACTACAAATAACGATATATTATAAGGTATTTTCAATGATACACTGCATATTACGTTATATTATAAGGTATTTTCAATGATGCACTGCATATTACGTTATACTATAAGGTATTTTCAATGATACACTGCATATTAAGTTATATTATAAGGTATTTTCAATGATAAACTACTATATATTATAAGGTATTTTCAATGATACACTGCATATTACGTTATATTATAAGGTATTTTCAAAGATACACTACAAATAACGATATATTATTAGGTATTTTCAATGATACACTGCATATTACGTTATACTATAAGGTATTTCCAATGATAAACTACTATATATTATAAGGTATTTTCAATGATAAACTACTACGTATTATAAGGTATTTTCAATGATACACTGCATATTACGTTATATTATAAGGTATTTTCAATGATAAACTACTACGTATTCTAAGGTATTTTCAATGATACACTGCATATTACGTTATATTATAAGGTATTTTCAATGATACACTGCATATTACGTTATATTATAAGGTATTTTCAATGATACACTGCATATTACGTTATATGAGAAGGTATTTTCATTGATACACTACAAATTACGATATATTATAAGGTATTTTGAATGATAAACTACTATATATTATAAGGTATTTTCAATGATACACTGCATATTACGTTATATTATAAGGTATTTTCAATGATACACTGCATATTACGTTATACTATAAGGTATTTTCAATGATACACTGCATATTAAGTTATATTATAAGGTATTTTCAATGATAAACTACTATATATTATAAGGTATTTTCAATGATACACTGCATATTACGTTATATTATAAGGTATTTTCAAAGATACACTACAAATAACGATAAATTATAAGGTATTTTCAATGATACACTGCATATTACGTTATATGAGAAGGTATTTTCATTGATACACTACAAATTACGATATATTATAAGGTAATTTCAATGATACACTGCATATTACGTTATATTATAAGGTATTTTCAATGATACACTGCATATTACGGTATATCATAAGGTATTTTCAATGATACACTGCATATTAAGTTATATTATAAGGTATTTTCAATGATAAACTACTATATATTATAAGGTATTTTCAATGATACACTGCATATTACGTTATATTATAAGGTATTTTCAAAGATACACTACAAGAAAACGATATATTATAAGGTATTTTCAATGATACACTGCATATTACGTTATATGAGAAGGTATTTTCATTGATACACTACAAATTACGATATATTATAAGGTATTTTCAATGATACACTGCATATTACGTTATATTATAAGCTATTTTCAATGATACACTGCATATTACGTTATATTATAAGGTATTTTCAATGATGCACTGCATATTAAGTTATACTATAAGGTATATTCAATGATACACTGCATATTAAGTTATATTATAAGGTATTTTCAATGATACACTGCATATTACGTTATACTATAAGGTATTTTCAATGATGCACTGCATATTACGTTATACTATAAGGTATTTTCAATGATACACTGCATATTAAGTTATATTATAAGGTATTTTCAATGATAAACTACTATATATTATAAGGTATTTTCAATGATACACTGCATATTACGTTATATTATAAGGTATTTTCAAAGATACACTACAAATAACGATATATTATAAGGTATTTTCAATGATACACTGCATATTACGTTATATTATAAGGTATTTTCAATGATACACTGCATATTACGGTATATCATAAGGTATTTTCAATGATACACTGCATATTACGTTATATTATAAGGTATTTTCAATGATACACTGCATATTACGTTATATTATAAGGTATTTTCAATGATGCACTGCATATTACGTTATACTATAAGGTATTTTCAATGATACACTGCATATTAAGTTATATTATAAGGTATTTTCAATGATAAACTACTATATATTATAAGGTATTTTCAATGATACACTGCATATTACGTTATATTATAAGGTATTTTCAAAGATACACTACAAATAACGATATATTATAAGGTATTTTCAATGATACACTGCATATTACGTTACATTATAAGGTATTTTCAATGATAAACTACTATATATTATAAGGTATTTTCAATGATACACTACAAATTACGTTATATCATAAGGTATATTCAATGATACACTGCATATTAAGTTATATGGGAAGGTATTTTCAATGATACACTGCATATTACGTTATATTATAAGGTATTTTCAATGATACACTGCATATTACGTTATATTATAAGGTATTTTCAATGATACACTACAAGTTACGATATATTATAAGGTATTTTCAATGATACACTGCATATTACGTTATATTATAAGGTATTTTCATTGATAGACTAGAATTACCATATATTCTAAGGTATTTTCAATGATACACTGCATATTACGTTATATCATAAGGTATTTTCAATGATACACTGCATATTAAGTTATATTATAAGGTATTTTCAATGATACACTACAAATAACGATATATTATAAGGTATTTTCATTGATACACTGCATATTGCGTTATATTATAAGGTATTTTCAATGATAAACTACTATATATTATAAGGTATTTTCAATGATACACTGCATATTACGTTATATGGGAAGGTATTTTCAATGATAAACTGCATATTACGTTATATTATAAGGTATTTTCAATGATACACTGCATATTACGTTATATTATATGGTATTTTCAATGATACACTGCATATTACGTTATATTATAAGGTGTTTTCAATGATACACTGCATATTACGTTATATTATAAGGTATTTTCAATGATACACTGCATATTACGTTATATTATAAGGTATTTTCAATGATACACTGCATATTACGTTATATGGGAAGGTATTTTCAATGATACACTGCATATTACGTTATATTATAAGGTATTTTCATTGATAGACAAGAATTACCGTATATTCTAAGGTATTTTCAATGATACACTGCATATTACGTTATATTATAAGGTATTTTCAATGATAAACTACTATATATTATAAGGTATTTTCAATGATAAACTACTATATATTATAAGGTATTTTCAATGATAAACTACTACGTATTATAAGGTATTTTCAATGATACACTGCATATTACGTTATATTATAAGGTATTTTCAATGATACACTGCATATTACGTTATATGGGAAGGTATTTTCAATGATACACTGCATATTACGATATATTATAAGGTATTTTCAATGATACACTGCATATTACGTTATATAATATGGTATTTTCAATGATACACTGCATATTACGTTATATTATAAGGTATTTTCAATGATACACTGCATATTACGTTATATTATAAGGTATTTTCAATGATACACTGCATATTACGTTATATTATAAGGTATTTTCAATGATACACTGCATATTACGTTATATGGGAAGGTATTTTCATTGATACACTGCATATTACGTTATATTATAAGGTATTTTCATTGATAGACAAGAATTACCATATATTCTAAGGTATTTTCAATGATACACTGCATATTACGTTATATGGGAAGGTATTTTCAATGATACACTGCATATTACGTTATATTATAAGGTATTTTCAATGATACACAGCATATTACGTTATGTTATAAGGTATTTTCAATGATACACTGCATATTACGTTATATTATAAGGTATTTTCAATGATACACTGCATATTACGTTATATTATAAGGTAATTTCAATGATACACTACAAATAATGATATATTATAAGGTATTTTCAATGATACACTACATATTACGTTATATGAGAAGGTATTTTCATTGATACACTACAAATTACGATATATTATAAGGTATTTTCAATGATACACTGCATATTACGTTATATTATAAGGTATTTTCAATGATACACTGCATATTACGTTATATGAGAAGGTATTTTCAATGATGCACTGCAAATTACGTTATATTATAAGGTATTTTCAATGATACACTGCATATTAAGTTATATTATAAGGTATTTTCAATGATACACTGCATATTACGGTATATCATAAGGTATTTTCAATGATACACTGCATATTACGTTATATTATAAGGTATTTTCAATGATACACTGCATATTACGTTATATTATAAGGTATTTTCAATGATGCACTGCATATTACGTTATACTATAAGGTATTTTCAATGATACACTGCATATTAAGTTATATTATAAGGTATTTTCAATGATAAACTACTATATATTATAAGGTATTTTCAATGATACACTGCATATTACGTTTTATTATAAGGTATTTTCAAAGATACACTACAAATAACGATATATTATAAGGTATTTTCAATGATACACTGCATATTACGTTATACTATAAGGTATTTTCAATGATAAACTACTATATATTATAAGGTATTTTCAATGATACACTACAAATTACGTTATATCATAAGGTATATTCAAGGATACACTGCATATTACGTTATATTATAAGGTATTTTCAATGATACACTGCATATTACGTTATATTATAAGGTATTTTCAATGATACACTGCATATTACGTTATATTATAAGGTATTTTCAATGATACACTACAAGTTACGATATATTATAAGGTATTTTCAATGATACACTGCATATTACGTTATATTATAAGGTATTTTCATTGATAGACTAGAATTACCATATATTCTAAGGTATTTTCAATGATACACTGCATATTACGTTATATTATAAGGTATTTTCAATGATACACTGCATATTACGTTATATTATAAGGTATTTTCAATGATACACTGCATATTACGTTATAATATAACGTAATATCAATGATACACTACAAATAATGATATATTATAAGGTATTTTCAATGATACACTACATATTACGTTATATGAGAAGGTATTTTCATTGATACACTACAAATTACGATATATTATAAGGTATTTTCAATGATACACTGCATATTACGTTATATTATAAGGTATTTTCAATGATACACTGCATATTACGTTATATGAGAAGGTATTTTCAATGATGCACTGCAAATTACGTTATACTATAAGGTATTTTCAATGATACACTGCATATTAAGTTATATTATAAGGTATTTTCAATGATACACTGCATATTACGGTATATCATAAGGTATTTTCAATGATACACTGCATATTACGTTATATTATAAGGTATTTTCAATGATACACTGCATATTACGTTATATTATAAGGTATTTTCAATGATGCACTGCATATTACGTTATACTATAAGGTATTTTCAATGATACACTGCATATTACGTTATATTATAAGGTATTTTCATTGATAGACTAGAATTACCATATATTCTAAGGTATTTTCAATGATACACTGCATATTACGTTATATTATAAGGTATTTTCAATGATACACTGCATATTACGTTATATTATAAGGTATTTTCAATGATACACTGCATATTACGTTATATTATAAGGTAATTTCAATGATACACTACAAATAATGATATATTATAAGGTATTTTCAATGATACACTACATATTACGTTATATGAGAAGGTATTTTCATTGATACACTACAAATTACGATATATTATAAGGTATTTTCAATGATACACTGCATATTACGTTATATTATAAGGTATTTTCAATGATACACTGCATATTACGTTATATGAGAAGGTATTTTCAATGATGCACTGCATATTACGTTATACTATAAGGTATTTTCAATGATACACTGCATATTAAGTTATATTATAAGGTATTTTCAATGATACACTGCATATTACGGTATATCATAAGGTATTTTCAATGATACACTGCATATTACGTTATATTATAAGGTATTTTCAATGATACACTGCATATTACGTTATATTATAAGGTATTTTCAATGATGCACTGCATATTACGTTATACTATAAGGTATTTTCAATGATACACTGCATATTAAGTTATATTATAAGGTATTTTCAATGATAAACTACTATATATTATAAGGTATTTTCAATGATACACTGCATATTACGTTTTATTATAAGGTATTTTCAAAGATACACTACAAATAACGATATATTATAAGGTATTTTCAATGATACACTGCATATTACGTTATACTATAAGGTATTTTCAATGATAAACTACTATATATTATAAGGTATTTTCAATGATACACTACAAATTACGTTATATCATAAGGTATATTCAAGGATACACTGCATATTAAGTTATATGGGAAGGTATTTTCAATGATACACTGCATATTACGTTATATTATAAGGTATTTTCAATGATACACTGCATATTACGTTATATTATATGGTATTTTCAATGATACACTGCATATTACGTTATATTATAAGGTATTTTCAATGATACACTGCATATTACGTTATATTATAAGGTATTTTCAATGATACACTGCATATTACGTTATACTATAAGGTATTTTCAATGATAAACTACTATATATTATAAGGTATTTTCAATGATACACTACAAATTACGTTATATCATAAGGTATATTCAATGATACACTGCATATTAAGTTATATGGGAAGGTATTTTCAATGATACACTGCATATTACGTTATATTATAAGGTATTTTCAATGATACACTGCATATTACGTTATATTATAAGGTATTTTCAATGATACACTACAAGTTACGATATATTATAAGGTATTTTCAATGATACACTGCATATTACGTTATATTATAAGGTATTTTCATTGATAGACTAGAATTACCATATATTCTAAGGTATTTTCAATGATACACTGCATATTACGTTATATTATAAGGTATTTTCAATGATACACTGCATATTACGTTATATTATAAGGTATTTTCAATGATACACTGCATATTACGTTATAATATAACGTAATTTCAATGATACACTACAAATAATGATATATTATAAGGTATTTTCAATGATACACTACATATTACGTTATATGAGAAGGTATTTTCATTGATACACTACAAATTACGATATATTATAAGGTATTTTCAATGATACACTGCATATTACGTTATATTATAAGGTATTTTCAATGATACACTGCATATTACGTTATATGAGAAGGTATTTTCAATGATGCACTGCAAATTACGTTATACTATAAGGTATTTTCAATGATACACTGCATATTAAGTTATATTATAAGGTATTTTCAATGATACACTGCATATTACGGTATATCATAAGGTATTTTCAATGATACACTGCATATTACGTTATATTATAAGGTATTTTCAATGATACACTGCATATTACGTTATATTATAAGGTATTTTCAATGATAAACTACTACGTATTATAAGGTATTTTCAATGATACACTGCATATTGCGTTATATTATAAGGTATTTTCAATGATACACTGCATATTACGTTATATTATAAGATATTTTCAATGATACACTAAAAAATTACGATATATTATAAGGTATTTCCAATGATACACTGCATATTACGTTATATTATAAGGTATTTTCAATGATACACTGCATATTACATTATATTATAAAGTATTTTCAATGATACACTGCATATTACGTTATATTATAAGGTATTTTCAATGATACACTGCATATTACGGTATATCATAAGGTATTTTCAATGATACACTGCATATTAAGTTATATTATAAGGTATTTTCAATGATACACTGCATATTACGTTATATTATAAGGTATTTTCATTGATACACTACAAATTACGATATATTATAAGGTATTTTCAATGATACACTGTATATTACGTTATATTATATGGTATTTTCAATGATACACTGCATATTACGTTATATTATAAGGTATTTTCAATGATGCACTGCATATTACGTTATACTATAAGGTATTTTCAATGATACACTGCATATTACGTTATATTATAAGGTATTTTCATTGATACACTACAAATTACGATATATTATAAGGTATTTTCAATGATACACTGTATATTACGTTATATTATATGGTATTTTCAATGATACACTGCATATTACGTTATATTATAAGGTATTTTCAATGATGCACTGCATATTACGTTATACTATAAGGTATTTTCAATGATACACTGCATATTAAGTTATATTATAAGGTATTTTCAATGATAAACTACTATATATTATAAGGTATTTTCAATGATACACTGCATATTACGTTATATTATAGGGTATTTTCAAAGATACACTACAAATAACGATATATTATAAGGTATTTTCAATGATACACTGCATATTACGTTATATGAGAAGGTATTTTCATTGATACACTACAAATTACGATATATTATAAGGTATTTTCAATGATACACTGCATATTACGTTATATGGGAAGGTATTTTCAATGATACACTGCATATTACGTTATATTATAAGGTATTTTCAATGATACACTGCATATTACGTTAAATTATAAGGTATTTTCAATGATACACTGCATATTACGTTATATTATAAGGTATTTTCAATGATACACTGCATATTACGTTTATATTATAAGGTATTTTCAATGATGCTCTGCATATTACGTTATATTATAAGGTATTTTCATTAAAAGACAAGAATTACCATATATTCTAAGGTATTTTCAATGATACACTGCATATTACGTTATATTATTAGGTATTTTCAATGATACACTAAAAAATTACGATATATTATAAGGTATTTCCAATGATACACTGCATATTACGTTATATTATAAGGTATTTTCAAAGATACACTACAAATAACGATATATTATAAGGTATTTTCAATGATACACTGCATATTACGTTATATGAGAAGGTATTTTCATTGATACACTACAAATTACGATATATTATAAGGTATTTTCAATGATACACTGCATATTACATTATATGGGAAGGTATTTTCAATGATACACTGCATATTACGTTATATTATAAGGTATTTTCAATGATACACTGCATATTGCGTTATATTATAAGGTATTTTCAATGATGCACTGCATATTACGTTATATTATAAGATATTTTCAATGATACACTAAAAAATTACGATATATTATAAGGTATTTCCAATGATACACTGCATATTACGTTATATTATAAGGTATTTTCAATGATACACTGCATATTACATTATATTATAAAGTATTTTCAATGATACACTGCATATTACGTTATATTATAAGGTATTTTCAATGATACACTGCATATTACGGTATATCATAAGGTATTTTCAATGATACACTGCATATTAAGTTATATTATAAGGTATTTTCAATGATACACTGCATATTACGTTATATTATAAGGTATTTTCATTGATACACTACAAATTACGATATATTATAAGGTATTTTCAATGATACACTGTATATTACGTTATATTATATGGTATTTTCAATGATACACTGCATATTACGTTATATTATAAGGTATTTTCAATGATGCACTGCATATTACGTTATACTATAAGGTATTTTCAATGATACACTGCATATTACGTTATATTATAAGGTATTTTCATTGATACACTACAAATTACGATAATATTATAAGGTATTTTCAATGATACACTGTATATTACGTTATATTATATGGTATTTTCAATGATACACTGCATATTACGTTATATTATAAGGTATTTTCAATGATGCACTGCATATTACGTTATACTATAAGGTATTTTCAATGATACACTGCATATTAAGTTATATTATAAGGTATTTTCAATGATAAACTACTATATATTATAAGGTATTTTCAATGATACACTGCATATTACGTTATATTATAAGGTATTTTCAAAGATACACTACAAATAACGATATATAATAAGGTATTTTCAATGATACACTGCATATTACGTTATATGAGAGGTATTTTTCATTGATACACTACAAATTACGATATATTATAAGGTATTTTCAATGATACACTGCATATTACGTTATATGGGAAGGTATTTTCAATGATACACTGCATATTACGTTATATTATAAGGTATTTTCAATGATACACAGCATATTACGTTAAATTATAAGGTATTTTCAATGATACACTGCATATTACGTTATATTATAAGGTATTTTCAATGATACACTGCATATTACGTTATATTATAGGGGCTCTGCATATTACGTTATATGAGAAGGTATTTTCATTAAAAGACAAGAATTACCATATATTCTAAGGTATTTTCAATGATACACTGCATATTACGTTATATTATTAGGTATTTTCAATGATACACTAAAAAATTACGATATATTATAAGGTATTTCCAATGATACACTGCATATTACGTTATATTATAAGGTATTTTCAAAGATACACTACAAATAACGATATATTATAAGGTATTTTCAATGATACACTGCATATTACGTTATATGAGAGGTATTTTCATTGATACACTACAAATTACGATATATTATAAGGTATTTTCAATGATACACTGCATATTACGTTATATGGGAAGGTATTTTCAATGATACACTGCATATTACGTTATATTATAAGGTATTTTCAATGATACACTGCATATTACGTTATATTATAAGGTATTTTCAATGATGCACTGCATATTACGTTATACTATAAGGTATTTTCAATGATACACTGCATATTACGTTATATTATAAGGTATTTTCATTGATACACTACAAATTACGATATATTATAAGGTATTTTCAATGATACACTGTATATTACGTTATATTATATGGTATTTTCAATGATACACTGCATATTACGTTATATTATAAGGTATTTTCAATGATGCACTGCATATTACGTTATACTATAAGGTATTTTCAATGATACACTGCATATTAAGTTATATTATAAGGTATTTTCAATGATAAACTACTATATATTATAAGGTATTTTCAATGATACACTGCATATTACGTTATATTATAGGGTATTTCAAAGATACACTACAAATAACGATATATTATAAGGTATTTTCAATGATACACTGCATATTACGTTATATGAGAAGGTATTTTCATTGATACACTAACAATTACGATATATTATAAGGTATTTTCAATGATACACTGCATATTACGTTATATGGGAAGGTATTTTCAATGATACACTGCATATTACGTTATATTATAAGGTATTTTCAATGATACACTGCATATTACGTTAAATTATAAGGTATTTTCAATGATACTCTGCATATTACGTTATATTATAAGGTATTTTCAATGATACACTGCATATTACGTTATATTATAAGGTATTTTCAATGATGCTCTGCATATTACGTTATATTATAAGGTATTTTCATTAAAAGACAAGAATTACCATATATTCTAAGGTATTTTCAATGATACACTGCATATTACGTTATATTATTAGGTATTTTCAATGATACACTAAAAAATTACGATATATTATAAGGTATTTCCAATGATACACTGCATATTACGTTATATTATAAGGTATTTTCAAAGATACACTACAAATAACGATATATTATAAGGTATTTTCAATGATACACTGCATATTACGTTATATGAGAAGGTATTTTCATTGATACACTACAAATTACGATATATTATAAGGTATTTTCAATGATACACTGCATATTACATTATATGGGAAGGTATTTTCAATGATACACTGCATATTACGTTATATTATAAGGTATTTTCAATGATACACTGCATATTACGTTATATTATAAGGTATTTTCAATGATGCACTGCATATTACGTTATACTATAAGGTATTTTCAATGATACACTGCATATTACGTTATATTATAAGGTATTTTCATTGATACACTACAAATTACGATATATTATAAGGTATTTTCAATGATACACTGCATATTACGTTATATTATATGGTATTTTCAATGATACACTGCATATTACGTTATATTATAAGGTATTTTCAATGATGCACTGCATATTACGTTATACTATAAGGTATTTTCAATGATACACTGCATATTAAGTTATATTATAAGGTATTTTCAATGATAAACTACTATATATTATAAGGTATTTTCAATGATACACTGCATATTACGTTATATTATAGGGTATTTTCAAAGATACACTACAAATAACGATATATTATAAGGTATTTTCAATGATACACTGCATATTACGTTATATGAGAAGGTATTTTCATTGATACACTGCATATTACGTTATATTATAAGGTATTTTCAATGATACACTGCATATTACGTTAAATTATAAGGTATTTTCAATGATACACTGCATATTACGTTATATTATAAGGTATTTTCAATGATACACTGCATATTACGTTATATTATAAGGTATTTTCAATGATGCTCTGCATATTACGTTATATTATAAGGTATTTTCATTAAAAGACAAGAATTACCATATATTCTAGGTATTTTCAATGATACACTGCATATTACGTTATATTATTAGGTATTTTCAATGATACACTAAAAAATTACGATATATTATAAGGTATTTCCCATGATACACTGCATATTACGTTATATTATAAGGTATTTTCAAAGATACACTACAAATAACGATATATTATAAGGTATTTTCAATGATACACTGCATATTACGTTATATGAGAAGGTATTTTCATTGATACACTACAAATTACGATATATTATAAGGTATTTTCAATGATACACTGCATATTACGTTATATGGGAAGGTATTTCAATGATACACTGCATATTACGTTATATTATAAGGTATTTTCAATGATACACTGCATATTACGTTATATTATAAGGTGTTTTCAATGATACACTGCATATTACGGTATATCATAAGGTATTTTCAATGATACACTGCATATTAAGTTATATTATAAGGTATTTTCAATGATACACTACAATTACGGTATATTATAAGGTATTTTTCAATGATACAATGCATATTACGGTATATCATAAGGTATTTTCAATGATAGACTGCATATTAAGTTATATTATAGGTATTTTCAATGATAAATTACTATATATTATAGGTATTTTCAATGATACACTGCATATTACGTTATATGAGAAGGTATTTTCATTGATACACTACAAATTACGATATATTATAAGGTATTTTCAATGATACACTGCATATTACGTTATATGGGAAGGTATTTTCAATGATACACTGCATATTACGTTATATTATAAGGTATTTTCAATGATACAATGCATATTACGTTATATTATAAGGTATTTTCAAAGATACACTACAAATAACGATATATTATAAGGTATTTTCAATGATACACTGCATATTTACGTTATATGTGAAGGTATTTTTCATTGATACACTACAAATTACGATATATTATAAGGTATTTTTCAATGATACACTGCATATTACGTTATATGGGAAGGTATTTTCAATGATACACTGCATATTACGTTATATCATAAGGTATTTTCAATGATACACTGCATATTACGTTATATTATAAGGTATTTTCATTGATACACTACAAATTACGATATATTATAAGGTATTTTCAATGATACACTGTATATTACGTTATATTATATGGTATTTTCAATGATACACTGCATATTACGTTATATTATAAGGTATTTTCAATGATGCACTGCATATTACGTTATACTATCAAGGTATTTTCAATGATACACTGCATATTAAGTTATATTATAAGGTATTTTCAATGATAAACTACTATATATTATAAGGTATTTTCAATGATACACTGCATATTACGTTATATTATAGGGTATTTTCAAAGGATACACTACAAATTAACGATATATTATAAGGTATTTTCAATGATACACTGCATATTACGTTATATGAGAAGGTATTTTCATTGATACACTACAAATTACGATATATTATAAGGTATTTTCAATGATACACTGCATATTACGTTCTATGGGAAGGTATTTTCAATGATACACTGCATATTACGTTATATTATAAGGTATTTTCAATTGATACCACTGCATATTACGTTAAATTATAAGGTATTTTCAATGATACACTGCATATTACGTTATATTATAAGGTATTTTCAATGATACACTGCATATTACGTTATATTATAAGGTTTTTTCAATGATGCCTCTGCATATTACGTTATATTATAAGGTATTTTCATTAAAAGACAAGAATTACCATATATTCTACAGGTATTTCAATGATACACTGCATATTACGTTATATTATTAGGTATTTTCAATGATACACTAAAAAATTACGATATATTATAAGGTATTTCCAATGATACACTGCATATTACGTTATATTATAAGGTATTTTCAAAGATACACCTACAAATTAACGATATATTATAAGGTATTTTCAATGATACACTGCATATTACGTTATATGAGAAGGTATTTTCATTGATACACTACAAATTACGATATATTATAAGGTATTTTCAATGATACACTGCATATTACGTTATATGGGAGGTATTTTCAATGATACACTGCATATTACGTTATATTATAAGGTATTTTCAATGATACACTGCATATTACGTTATATTATAAGGTATTTTCAATGATGCACTGCATATTACGTTATACTATAAGGTATTTTTCAATGATACACTGCATATTACGTTATATTATAGGTATTTTCATTGATACACTACAAATTACGATATATTATAAGGTATTTTCAATGATACACTGTATATTACGTTATATTATAAGGTATTTTCAATGATACACTGCATATTACGTTATATTATAAGGTATTTTCAATGATGCACTTGCATATTACGTTATACTATAGGTATTTTCTATGATACACTGCATATTAAGTTATATTTATAAGGTATTTTAAATGATAAACTACTATATATTATAAGGTATTTTCAATGATACACTGCATATTACGTTATATTATAGGGTATTTTCAAAGATACACTACAAATAACGATATATTATAAGGTATTTTCAATGATACACTGCATATTACGTTATATGAGAAGGTATTTTCATTGATACACTACAAATTACGATATATTATAAGGTATTTTCAATGATACACTGCATATTACGTTATATGGGAAGGTATTTTCAATGATACACTGCATATTACGTTATATTATAAGGTATTTTCAATGGATACAACTGCATAATACGTTAAATTATAAGGTATTTTCAATGATACACTGCATATTACGTTATATTATAAGGTTATTTTCATTGATACACTGCATATTACGTTATATTATAAGGTATTTTCAATGATACACTGCATATTTACGTTATATTATAGGGTATTTTCAAAGATACACTACAAATAACGATATATTATAAGGTATTTTCAATGATACACTGCATATTACGTTATATGAGAAGGTATTTCATTGATACACTACAAATTACGATATATTATAAGGTATTTTCAATGATACACTGCATATTACGTTATATGGGAAGGTATTTTCAATGATACACTGCATATTACGTTATATTATAAGGTATTTTCAATGATACACTGCATATTACGTTAAATTATAAGGTATTTTCAATGATACACTGCATATTACGTTATATTATAAGGTATTTTCAATGATACACTGCATATTACGTTATATTATAAGGTATTTTCAATGATGCTCTGCATATTACGTTATATTATAAGGTATTTTCATTAAAAGACAAGAATTACCATATATTCTAAGGTATTTTCAATGATACACTGCATATTACGTTATATTATAAGGTATTTTCAATGATACACTAAAAATTACGATATATTATAAGGTATTTCCAATGATACACTGCATATTACGTTATATTATAAGGTATTTTCAAAGATACACTACAAATAACGATATATTATAAGGTATTTTCAATGATACACTGCATATTACGTTATATGAGAAGGTATTTTCATTGATACACTACAAATTACGATATTATAATAAGGTATTTTCAATGATACACTGCATATTTACATTATATGGGAAGGTATTTTCAATGATACACTGCATATTTACGTTATATTATAAGGTATTTTCAATGATACACTGCGATATTACGTTATATTATAAGGTATTTTCAATGATGCACTGCATATTACGTTATACTATAAGGTATTTTTCAATGATACACTGCATATTACGTTATATTATAAGGTATTTTCAAAGATACACTACAAATAACGATATATTATAAGGTATTTTCAATGATACACTGCATATTACGTTATATTATAAGGTATTTTCAATGATACACTGCATATTACGTTATATTATAAGGTATTTTCAATGATGCACTGCATATTACGTTATACTATAAGGTATTTTCAATGATACACTGCATATAAGTTATATTATAAGGTATTTTCAATGATAAACTACTATATATTATAAGGTATTTTCAATGATACACTGCATATTAAGTTATATTATAGGGTATTTTCAAAGATACACTACAAATAACGATATATTATAAGGTATTTTCAATGATACACTGCATATTACGTTATATGAGAAGGTATTTTCATTGATACACTACAAATTACGATATATTATAAGGTATTTTCAATGATACACTGCATATTACGTTATATGGGAAGGTATTTCAATGATAACACTGCATATTTACGTTATATTATAAGGTATTTTCAATGATACACTGCATATTACGTTAAATTATAAGGTATTTTCAATGATACACTGCAATATAACGTTATATTATAAGGTATTTTCAATGATACACTGCATATTACGTTATATTATAAGGTATTTTCAATGATGCTCTGCATATTACGTTATATTATAAGGTATTTTCATTAAAAGACAAGAATTACCAATATATTCTAAGGTATTTTCAATGATACACTGCATATTACGTTATATTATTAGGTATTTTCAATGATACACTAAAAAATTACGATATATTATAAGGTATTTCCAATGATACACTGCATATTACGTTATATTATAAGGTATTTTCAAAGATACACTACAAATAACGATATATTATAAGGTATTTTCAATGATACACTGCATATTACGTTATATGAGAAGGTATTTTCATTGATACACTACAAATTACGATATATTATAAGGTATTTTCAATGATACACTGCATATTACATTATATGGGAAGGTATTTTCAATGATACACTGCATATTACGTTATATTATAAGGTATTTTCAATGATACACTGCATATTACGTTATATTATAAGTATTTTCAATGATGCACTGCATATTACGTTATACTATAAGGTATTTTCAATGATACACAGCATATTACGTTATATTATAAGGTATTTTCATTGATACACCTACAAATTACGATATATTATAAGGTATTTTCAATGATACACTGTATATTACGTTATATTATATGGTATTTTCAATGATACACTGCATATTACGTTATATTATAAGGTATTTTCAATGATGCACTGCATATTACGTTATACTATAAGGTATTTTCAATGATACACTGCATATTAAGTTATATTATAAGGTATTTTCAATGATAAACTACTATATATTATAAGGTATTTTCAATGATACACTGCATATTACGTTATATTATAGGGTATTTTCAAAGATACACTACAAATAACGATATATTATAAGGTATTTTCAATGATACACTGCATATTACGTTATATGAGAAGGTATTTTCATTGATACACTGCATATTACGTTATATTATAAGGTATTTTCAATGATACACTGCATATTACGTTAAAATTATAATGTATTTTCAATGATACACTGCATATTACGTTATATATAAGGTATTTTCAATGATACACTGCATATTACGTTATATTATAAGGTATTTTCAATGATGCTCTGCATATTACGTTATATTATAAGGTATTTTCATTAAAAGACAAGAATTACCATATATTCTAAGGTATTTTCAATGATACACTGCATATAACGTTATATTATTTAGGTATTTTCAATGATACACTAAAAAATTACGATATATTATAAGGTATTTTCCAATGATACACTGCATTTTACGTTATATTATAAGGTATTTTCTAAGATACACTACAAATAACGATATATTATAAGGTATTTTCAATGATACACTGCATATTACGTTATATGAGAAGGTATTTTCATTGATACACTACAAATTACGATATATTATAAGGTATTTTCAATGATACACTGCATATTACATATATGGGAAGGTATTTTCAATGATACACTGCATATTACGTTATATTATAAGGTATTTTCAATGATACACTGCATATTACGTTATATTATAAGGTATTTTCAATGGATACACTGCATATTACGGTATATCATAAGGTATTTCAATGATACACTGCATATTAAGTTATATTATAAGGTATTTTCAATGATACACTACAAATTACGGTATATTATAAGGTATTTTCATGATACAATGCATATTACGGTATATCATAAGGTATTTTCAATGATAGACTGCATATTAAGTTATATTATAAGGATTTTCAATGATAAATTACTATATATTATAAGGTATTTTCAATGATACACTGCATATTACGTTATATGAGAAGGTATTTTCATTGATACACTACAAATTACGATATATTATAAGGTATTTTCAATGATACACTGCATATTACGTTATATGGGAAGGTATTTTCAATGATACAACTGCATATTACGTTATATTATAAGGTATTTTCAATGATACAATGCATATTAACGTTATATTATAAGGTATTTTCAAAGATACACTACAAATAACGATATATTATAAGGTATTTTCAATGATACACTGCATATTACGTTATATGTGAAGGTATTTTCATTGATACACTACAAATTACGATATATTATAAGGTATTTTCAATGATACACTGCATATTACGTTATATGGGAAGGTATTTTCAATGATACACTGCATATTACGTTATATCATAAGGTATTTTCAATGATACACTGCATATTAAGTTATATTATAAGGTATTTTCAATGATACACTACAAATAACGATATATTATAAGGTATTTTCATTGATACACTGCATA
>CAKAJI010000611.1:0-15000 GCA_916610255.1 Lasioglossum lativentre
TTCGCGGTAAGAGTAAACTTTTTTCCTATCGTTCCTAGATGATTTTAAACGTTATATTCGTGGTAAACTGTGCATACGAAACCGTGTGTCGTGACGCCAGTTCTCTCGGACGCGTATTTACCGAGTTAACTACCGGCGAGTCGCTTAGGTATCGCTGGAACGATAAAATTGCTAAGTACCGCGCCGTGTCGGTTAGACGGTTCGCGGTAAGAGTAAACTTTTTTCCTATCGTTCCTAGATGATTTTAAACGTTATATTCGTGGTAAACTGTGCATACGAAACCGTGTGTCGTGACGCCAGTTCTCTCGGACGCGTATTTACCGAGTTAACTTCCGTCGAGTCGCTTAGGTATCGCTGGAACGATAAAATTGCTAAGTACCGCGCCGTGTCGGTTAGACGGTTCGCGGTAAGAGTAAACTTTTTTCCTATCGTTCCTAGATGATTTTAAACGTTATATTCGTGGTAAACTGTGCATACGAAACCGTGTGTCGTGACGCCAGTTCTCTCGGACGCGTATTTACCGAGTTAACTTCCGGCGAGTCGCTTAGGTATCGCTGGAACGATAAAATTGCTAAGTACCGCGCCGTGTCGGTTAGACGGTTCGCGGTAAGAGTAAACTTTTTTCCTATCGTTCCTAGATGATTTTAAACGTTATATTCGTGGTAAACTGTGCATACGAAACCGTGTGTCGTGACGCCAGTTCTCTCGGACGCGTATTTACCGAGTTAACTTCCGGCGAGTCGCTTAGGTATCGCTGGAACGATAAAATTGCTAAGTACCGCGCCGTGTCGGTTAGACGGTTCGCGGTAAGAGTAAACTTTTTTCCTATCGTTCCTAGATGATTTTAAACGTTATATTCGTGGTAAACTGTGCATACGAAACCGTGTGTCGTGACGCCAGTTCTCTC
Source organism: Lasioglossum lativentre (assembly GCA_916610255.1). Classification (NCBI taxonomy): domain Eukaryota; kingdom Metazoa; phylum Arthropoda; class Insecta; order Hymenoptera; family Halictidae; genus Lasioglossum; species Lasioglossum lativentre. Next base: position 908 of record CAKAJI010000611.1, read on the forward strand.
GGACGCGTATTTACCGAGTTAACTTCCGGCGAGTCGCTTAGGTATCGCTGGAACGATAAAATTGCTAAGTACCGCGCCGTGTCGGTTAGACGGTTCGCGGTAAGAGTAAACTTTTTTCCTATCGTTCCTAGATGATTTTAAACGTTATATTCGTGGTAAACTGTGCATACGAAACCGTGTGTCGTGACGCCAGTTCTCTCGGACGCGTATTTACCGAGTTAACTTCCGGCGAGTCGCTTAGGTATCGCTGGAACGATAAAATTGCTAAGTACCGCGCCGTGTCGGTTAGACGGTTCGCGGTAAGAGTAAACTTTTTTCCTATCGTTCCTAGATGATTTTAAACGTTATATTCGTGGTAAACTGTGCATACGAAACCGTGTGTCGTGACGCCAGTTCTCTCGGACGCGTATTTACCGAGTTAACTTCCGGCGAGTCGCTTAGGTATCGCTGGAACGATAAAATTGCTAAGTACCGCGCCGTGTCGGTTAGACGGTTCGCGGTAAGAGTAAACTTTTTTCCTATCGTTCCTAGATGATTTTAAACGTTATATTCGTGGTAAACTGTGCATACGAAACCGTGTGTCGTGACGCCAGTTCTCTCGGACGCGTATTTACCGAGTTAACTTCCGGCGAGTCGCTTAGGTATCGCTGGAACGATAAAATTGCTAAGTACCGCGCCGTGTCGGTTAGACGGTTCGCGGTAAGAGTAAACTTTTTTCCTATCGTTCCTAGATGATTTTAAACGTTATATTCGTGGTAAACTGTGCATACGAAACCGTGTGTCGTGACGCCAGTTCTCTCGGACGCGTATTTACCGAGTTAACTTCCGGCGAGTCGCTTAGGTATCGCTGGAACGATAAAATTGCTAAGTACCGCGCCGTGTCGGTTAGACGGTTCGCGGTAAGAGTAAACTTTTTTCCTATCGTTCCTAGATGATTTTAAACGTTATATTCGTGGTAAACTGTGCATACGAAACCGTGTGTCGTGACGCCAGTTCTCTCGGACGCGTATTTACCGAGTTAACTTCCGGCGAGTCGCTTAGGTATCGCTGGAACGATAAAATTGCTAAGTACCGCGCCGTGTCGGTTAGACGGTTCGCGGTAAGAGTAAACTTTTTTCCTATCGTTCCTAGATGATTTTAAACGTTATATTCGTGGTAAACTGTGCATACGAAACCGTGTGTCGTGACGCCAGTTCTCTCGGACGCGTATTTACCGAGTTAACTTCCGGCGAGTCGCTTAGGTATCGCTGGAACGATAAAATTGCTAAGTACCGCGCCGTGTCGGTTAGACGGTTCGCGGTAAGAGTAAACTTTTTTCCTATCGTTCCTAGATGATTTTAAACGTTATATTCGTGGTAAACTGTGCATACGAAACCGTGTGTCGTGACGCCAGTTCTCTCGGACGCGTATTTACCGAGTTAACTTCCGGCGAGTCGCTTAGGTATCGCTGGAACGATAAAATTGCTAAGTACCGCGCCGTGTCGGTTAGACGGTTCGCGGTAAGAGTAAACTTTTTTCCTATCGTTCCTAGATGATTTTAAACGTTATATTCGTGGTAAACTGTGCATACGAAACCGTGTGTCGTGACGCCAGTTCTCTCGGACGCGTATTTACCGAGTTAACTTCCGGCGAGTCGCTTAGGTATCGCTGGAACGATAAAATTGCTAAGTACCGCGCCGTGTCGGTTAGACGGTTCGCGGTAAGAGTAAACTTTTTTCCTATCGTTCCTAGATGATTTTAAACGTTATATTCGTGGTAAACTGTGCATACGAAACCGTGTGTCGTGACGCCAGTTCTCTCGGACGCGTATTTACCGAGTTAACTTCCGGCGAGTCGCTTAGGTATCGCTGGAACGATAAAATTGCTAAGTACCGCGCCGTGTCGGTTAGACGGTTCGCGGTAAGAGTAAACTTTTTTCCTATCGTTCCTAGATGATTTTAAACGTTATATTCGTGGTAAACTGTGCATACGAAACCGTGTGTCGTGACGCCAGTTCTCTCGGACGCGTATTTACCGAGTTAACTTCCGGCGAGTCGCTTAGGTATCGCTGGAACGATAAAATTGCTAAGTACCGCGCCGTGTCGGTTAGACGGTTCGCGGTAAGAGTAAACTTTTTTCCTATCGTTCCTAGATGATTTTAAACGTTATATTCGTGGTAAACTGTGCATACGAAACCGTGTGTCGTGACGCCAGTTCTCTCGGACGCGTATTTACCGAGTTAACTTCCGGCGAGTCGCTTAGGTATCGCTGGAACGATAAAATTGCTAAGTACCGCGCCGTGTCGGTTAGACGGTTCGCGGTAAGAGTAAACTTTTTTCCTATCGTTCCTAGATGATTTTAAACGTTATATTCGTGGTAAACTGTGCATACGAAACCGTGTGTCGTGACGCCAGTTCTCTCGGACGCGTATTTACCGAGTTAACTTCCGGCGAGTCGCTTAGGTATCGCTGGAACGATAAAATTGCTAAGTACCGCGCCGTGTCGGTTAGACGGTTCGCGGTAAGAGTAAACTTTTTTCCTATCGTTCCTAGATGATTTTAAACGTTATATTCGTGGTAAACTGTGCATACGAAACCGTGTGTCGTGACGCCAGTTCTCTCGGACGCGTATTTACCGAGTTAACTTCCGGCGAGTCGCTTAGGTATCGCTGGAACGATAAAATTGCTAAGTACCGCGCCGTGTCGGTTAGACGGTTCGCGGTAAGAGTAAACTTTTTTCCTATCGTTCCTAGATGATTTTAAACGTTATATTCGTGGTAAACTGTGCATACGAAACCGTGTGTCGTGACGCCAGTTCTCTCGGACGCGTATTTACCGAGTTAACTTCCGGCGAGTCGCTTAGGTATCGCTGGAACGATAAAATTGCTAAGTACCGCGCCGTGTCGGTTAGACGGTTCGCGGTAAGAGTAAACTTTTTTCCTATCGTTCCTAGATGATTTTAAACGTTATATTCGTGGTAAACTGTGCATACGAAACCGTGTGTCGTGACGCCAGTTCTCTCGGACGCGTATTTACCGAGTTAACTTCCGGCGAGTCGCTTAGGTATCGCTGGAACGATAAAATTGCTAAGTACCGCGCCGTGTCGGTTAGACGGTTCGCGGTAAGAGTAAACTTTTTTCCTATCGTTCCTAGATGATTTTAAACGTTATATTCGTGGTAAACTGTGCATACGAAACCGTGTGTCGTGACGCCAGTTCTCTCGGACGCGTATTTACCGAGTTAACTTCCGGCGAGTCGCTTAGGTATCGCTGGAACGATAAAATTGCTAAGTACCGCGCCGTGTCGGTTAGACGGTTCGCGGTAAGAGTAAACTTTTTTCCTATCGTTCCTAGATGATTTTAAACGTTATATTCGTGGTAAACTGTGCATACGAAACCGTGTGTCGTGACGCCAGTTCTCTCGGACGCGTATTTACCGAGTTAACTTCCGGCGAGTCGCTTAGGTATCGCTGGAACGATAAAATTGCTAAGTACCGCGCCGTGTCGGTTAGACGGTTCGCGGTAAGAGTAAACTTTTTTCCTATCGTTCCTAGATGATTTTAAACGTTATATTCGTGGTAAACTGTGCATACGAAACCGTGTGTCGTGACGCCAGTTCTCTCGGACGCGTATTTACCGAGTTAACTTCCGGCGAGTCGCTTAGGTATCGCTGGAACGATAAAATTGCTAAGTACCGCGCCGTGTCGGTTAGACGGTTCGCGGTAAGAGTAAACTTTTTTCCTATCGTTCCTAGATGATTTTAAACGTTATATTCGTGGTAAACTGTGCATACGAAACCGTGTGTCGTGACGCCAGTTCTCTCGGACGCGTATTTACCGAGTTAACTTCCGGCGAGTCGCTTAGGTATCGCTGGAACGATAAAATTGCTAAGTACCGCGCCGTGTCGGTTAGACGGTTCGCGGTAAGAGTAAACTTTTTTCCTATCGTTCCTAGATGATTTTAAACGTTATATTCGTGGTAAACTGTGCATACGAAACCGTGTGTCGTGACGCCAGTTCTCTCGGACGCGTATTTACCGAGTTAACTTCCGGCGAGTCGCTTAGGTATCGCTGGAACGATAAAATTGCTAAGTACCGCGCCGTGTCGGTTAGACGGTTCGCGGTAAGAGTAAACTTTTTTCCTATCGTTCCTAGATGATTTTAAACGTTATATTCGTGGTAAACTGTGCATACGAAACCGTGTGTCGTGACGCCAGTTCTCTCGGACGCGTATTTACCGAGTTAACTTCCGGCGAGTCGCTTAGGTATCGCTGGAACGATAAAATTGCTAAGTACCGCGCCGTGTCGGTTAGACGGTTCGCGGTAAGAGTAAACTTTTTTCCTATCGTTCCTAGATGATTTTAAACGTTATATTCGTGGTAAACTGTGCATACGAAACCGTGTGTCGTGACGCCAGTTCTCTCGGACGCGTATTTACCGAGTTAACTTCCGGCGAGTCGCTTAGGTATCGCTGGAACGATAAAATTGCTAAGTACCGCGCCGTGTCGGTTAGACGGTTCGCGGTAAGAGTAAACTTTTTTCCTATCGTTCCTAGATGATTTTAAACGTTATATTCGTGGTAAACTGTGCATACGAAACCGTGTGTCGTGACGCCAGTTCTCTCGGACGCGTATTTACCGAGTTAACTTCCGGCGAGTCGCTTAGGTATCGCTGGAACGATAAAATTGCTAAGTACCGCGCCGTGTCGGTTAGACGGTTCGCGGTAAGAGTAAACTTTTTTCCTATCGTTCCTAGATGATTTTAAACGTTATATTCGTGGTAAACTGTGCATACGAAACCGTGTGTCGTGACGCCAGTTCTCTCGGACGCGTATTTACCGAGTTAACTTCCGGCGAGTCGCTTAGGTATCGCTGGAACGATAAAATTGCTAAGTACCGCGCCGTGTCGGTTAGACGGTTCGCGGTAAGAGTAAACTTTTTTCCTATCGTTCCTAGATGATTTTAAACGTTATATTCGTGGTAAACTGTGCATACGAAACCGTGTGTCGTGACGCCAGTTCTCTCGGACGCGTATTTACCGAGTTAACTTCCGGCGAGTCGCTTAGGTATCGCTGGAACGATAAAATTGCTAAGTACCGCGCCGTGTCGGTTAGACGGTTCGCGGTAAGAGTAAACTTTTTTCCTATCGTTCCTAGATGATTTTAAACGTTATATTCGTGGTAAACTGTGCATACGAAACCGTGTGTCGTGACGCCAGTTCTCTCGGACGCGTATTTACCGAGTTAACTTCCGGCGAGTCGCTTAGGTATCGCTGGAACGATAAAATTGCTAAGTACCGCGCCGTGTCGGTTAGACGGTTCGCGGTAAGAGTAAACTTTTTTCCTATCGTTCCTAGATGATTTTAAACGTTATATTCGTGGTAAACTGTGCATACGAAACCGTGTGTCGTGACGCCAGTTCTCTCGGACGCGTATTTACCGAGTTAACTTCCGGCGAGTCGCTTAGGTATCGCTGGAACGATAAAATTGCTAAGTACCGCGCCGTGTCGGTTAGACGGTTCGCGGTAAGAGTAAACTTTTTTCCTATCGTTCCTAGATGATTTTAAACGTTATATTCGTGGTAAACTGTGCATACGAAACCGTGTGTCGTGACGCCAGTTCTCTCGGACGCGTATTTACCGAGTTAACTTCCGGCGAGTCGCTTAGGTATCGCTGGAACGATAAAATTGCTAAGTACCGCGCCGTGTCGGTTAGACGGTTCGCGGTAAGAGTAAACTTTTTTCCTATCGTTCCTAGATGATTTTAAACGTTATATTCGTGGTAAACTGTGCATACGAAACCGTGTGTCGTGACGCCAGTTCTCTCGGACGCGTATTTACCGAGTTAACTTCCGGCGAGTCGCTTAGGTATCGCTGGAACGATAAAATTGCTAAGTACCGCGCCGTGTCGGTTAGACGGTTCGCGGTAAGAGTAAACTTTTTTCCTATCGTTCCTAGATGATTTTAAACGTTATATTCGTGGTAAACTGTGCATACGAAACCGTGTGTCGTGACGCCAGTTCTCTCGGACGCGTATTTACCGAGTTAACTTCCGGCGAGTCGCTTAGGTATCGCTGGAACGATAAAATTGCTAAGTACCGCGCCGTGTCGGTTAGACGGTTCGCGGTAAGAGTAAACTTTTTTCCTATCGTTCCTAGATGATTTTAAACGTTATATTCGTGGTAAACTGTGCATACGAAACCGTGTGTCGTGACGCCAGTTCTCTCGGACGCGTATTTACCGAGTTAACTTCCGGCGAGTCGCTTAGGTATCGCTGGAACGATAAAATTGCTAAGTACCGCGCCGTGTCGGTTAGACGGTTCGCGGTAAGAGTAAACTTTTTTCCTATCGTTCCTAGATGATTTTAAACGTTATATTCGTGGTAAACTGTGCATACGAAACCGTGTGTCGTGACGCCAGTTCTCTCGGACGCGTATTTACCGAGTTAACTTCCGGCGAGTCGCTTAGGTATCGCTGGAACGATAAAATTGCTAAGTACCGCGCCGTGTCGGTTAGACGGTTCGCGGTAAGAGTAAACTTTTTTCCTATCGTTCCTAGATGATTTTAAACGTTATATTCGTGGTAAACTGTGCATACGAAACCGTGTGTCGTGACGCCAGTTCTCTCGGACGCGTATTTACCGAGTTAACTTCCGGCGAGTCGCTTAGGTATCGCTGGAACGATAAAATTGCTAAGTACCGCGCCGTGTCGGTTAGACGGTTCGCGGTAAGAGTAAACTTTTTTCCTATCGTTCCTAGATGATTTTAAACGTTATATTCGTGGTAAACTGTGCATACGAAACCGTGTGTCGTGACGCCAGTTCTCTCGGACGCGTATTTACCGAGTTAACTTCCGGCGAGTCGCTTAGGTATCGCTGGAACGATAAAATTGCTAAGTACCGCGCCGTGTCGGTTAGACGGTTCGCGGTAAGAGTAAACTTTTTTCCTATCGTTCCTAGATGATTTTAAACGTTATATTCGTGGTAAACTGTGCATACGAAACCGTGTGTCGTGACGCCAGTTCTCTCGGACGCGTATTTACCGAGTTAACTTCCGGCGAGTCGCTTAGGTATCGCTGGAACGATAAAATTGCTAAGTACCGCGCCGTGTCGGTTAGACGGTTCGCGGTAAGAGTAAACTTTTTTCCTATCGTTCCTAGATGATTTTAAACGTTATATTCGTGGTAAACTGTGCATACGAAACCGTGTGTCGTGACGCCAGTTCTCTCGGACGCGTATTTACCGAGTTAACTTCCGGCGAGTCGCTTAGGTATCGCTGGAACGATAAAATTGCTAAGTACCGCGCCGTGTCGGTTAGACGGTTCGCGGTAAGAGTAAACTTTTTTCCTATCGTTCCTAGATGATTTTAAACGTTATATTCGTGGTAAACTGTGCATACGAAACCGTGTGTCGTGACGCCAGTTCTCTCGGACGCGTATTTACCGAGTTAACTTCCGGCGAGTCGCTTAGGTATCGCTGGAACGATAAAATTGCTAAGTACCGCGCCGTGTCGGTTAGACGGTTCGCGGTAAGAGTAAACTTTTTTCCTATCGTTCCTAGATGATTTTAAACGTTATATTCGTGGTAAACTGTGCATACGAAACCGTGTGTCGTGACGCCAGTTCTCTCGGACGCGTATTTACCGAGTTAACTTCCGGCGAGTCGCTTAGGTATCGCTGGAACGATAAAATTGCTAAGTACCGCGCCGTGTCGGTTAGACGGTTCGCGGTAAGAGTAAACTTTTTTCCTATCGTTCCTAGATGATTTTAAACGTTATATTCGTGGTAAACTGTGCATACGAAACCGTGTGTCGTGACGCCAGTTCTCTCGGACGCGTATTTACCGAGTTAACTTCCGGCGAGTCGCTTAGGTATCGCTGGAACGATAAAATTGCTAAGTACCGCGCCGTGTCGGTTAGACGGTTCGCGGTAAGAGTAAACTTTTTTCCTATCGTTCCTAGATGATTTTAAACGTTATATTCGTGGTAAACTGTGCATACGAAACCGTGTGTCGTGACGCCAGTTCTCTCGGACGCGTATTTACCGAGTTAACTTCCGGCGAGTCGCTTAGGTATCGCTGGAACGATAAAATTGCTAAGTACCGCGCCGTGTCGGTTAGACGGTTCGCGGTAAGAGTAAACTTTTTTCCTATCGTTCCTAGATGATTTTAAACGTTATATTCGTGGTAAACTGTGCATACGAAACCGTGTGTCGTGACGCCAGTTCTCTCGGACGCGTATTTACCGAGTTAACTTCCGGCGAGTCGCTTAGGTATCGCTGGAACGATAAAATTGCTAAGTACCGCGCCGTGTCGGTTAGACGGTTCGCGGTAAGAGTAAACTTTTTTCCTATCCTAGATTTTTTAAACGTTATATTCGTGGTAAACTGTGCATACGAAACCGTGTGTCGTGACGCCAGTTCTCTCGGACGCGTATTTACCGAGTTAACTTCCGGCGAGTCGCTTAGGTATCGCTGGAACGATAAAATTGCTAAGTACCGCGCCGTGTCGGTTAGACGGTTCGCGGTAAGAGTAAACTTTTTTCCTATCGTTCCTAGATGATTTTAAACGTTATATTCGTGGTAAACTGTGCATACGAAACCGTGTGTCGTGACGCCAGTTCTCTCGGACGCGTATTTACCGAGTTAACTTCCGGCGAGTCGCTTAGGTATCGCTGGAACGATAAAATTGCTAAGTACCTGCGCCGTGTCGGTTAGACGGTTCGCGGTAAGAGTAAACTTTTTTCCTATCGTTCCTAGATGATTTAAACGTTATATTCGTGGTAAACTGTGCATACGAAACCGTGTGTCGTGACGCCAGTTCTCTCGGACGCGTATTTACCGAGTTAACTTCCGGCGAGTCGCTTAGGTATCGCTGGAACGATAAAATTGCTAAGTACCGCGCCGTGTCGGTTAGACGGTTCGCGGTAAGAGTAAACTTTTTTCCTATCGTTCCTAGATGATTTTAAACGTTATATTCGTGGTAAACTGTGCATACGAAACCGTGTGTCGTGACGCCAGTTCTCTCGGACGCGTATTTACCGAGTTAACTTCCGGCGAGTCGCTTAGGTATCGCTGGAACGATAAAATTGCTAAGTACCGCGCCGTGTCGGTTAGACGGTTCGCGGTAAGAGTAAACTTTTTTCCTATCGTTCCTAGATGATTTTAAACGTTATATTCGTGGTAAACTGTGCATACGAAACCGTGTGTCGTGACGCCAGTTCTCTCGGACGCGTATTTACCGAGTTAACTTCCGGCGAGTCGCTTAGGTATCGCTGGAACGATAAAATTGCTAAGTACCGCGCCGTGTCGGTTAGACGGTTCGCGGTAAGAGTAAACTTTTTTCCTATCGTTCCTAGATGATTTTAAACGTTATATTCGTGGTAAACTGTGCATACGAAACCGTGTGTCGTGACGCCAGTTCTCTCGGACGCGTATTTACCGAGTTAACTTCCGGCGAGTCGCTTAGGTATCGCTGGAACGATAAAATTGCTAAGTACCCGCGCCGTGTCGGTTAGACGGTTCGCGGTAAGAGTAAACTTTTTTCCTATCGTTCCTAGATGATTTTAAACGTTATATTCGTGGTAAACTGTGCATACGAAACCGTGTGTCGTGACGCCAGTTCTCTCGGACGCGTATTTACCGAGTTAACTTCCGGCGAGTCGCTTAGGTATCGCTGGAACGATAAAATTGCTAAGTACCGCGCCGTGTCGGTTAGACGGTTCGCGGTAAGAGTAAACTTTTTTCCTATCGTTCCTAGATGATTTTAAACGTTATATTCGTGGTAAACTGTGCATACGAAACCGTGTGTCGTGACGCCAGTTCTCTCGGACGCGTATTTACCGAGTTAACTTCCGGCGAGTCGCTTAGGTATCGCTGGAACGATAAAATTGCTAAGTACCGCGCCGTGTCGGTTAGACGGTTCGCGGTAAGAGTAAACTTTTTTCCTATCGTTCCTAGATGATTTTAAACGTTATATTCGTGGTAAACTGTGCATACGAAACCGTGTGTCGTGACGCCAGTTCTCTCGGACGCGTATTTACCGAGTTAACTTCCGGCGAGTCGCTTAGGTATCGCTGGAACGATAAAATTGCTAAGTACCGCGCCGTGTCGGTTAGACGGTTCGCGGTAAGAGTAAACTTTTTTCCTATCGTTCCTAGATGATTTTAAACGTTATATTCGTGGTAAACTGTGCATACGAAACCGTGTGTCGTGACGCCAGTTCTCTCGGACGCGTATTTACCGAGTTAACTTCCGGCGAGTCGCTTAGGTATCGCTGGAACGATAAAATTGCTAAGTACCGCGCCGTGTCGGTTAGACGGTTCGCGGTAAGAGTAAACTTTTTTCCTATCGTTCCTAGATGATTTTAAACGTTATATTCGTGGTAAACTGTGCATACGAAACCGTGTGTCGTGACGCCAGTTCTCTCGGACGCGTATTTACCGAGTTAACTTCCGGCGAGTCGCTTAGGTATCGCTGGAACGATAAAATTGCTAAGTACCGCGCCGTGTCGGTTAGACGGTTCGCGGTAAGAGTAAACTTTTTTCCTATCGTTCCTAGATGATTTTAAACGTTATATTCGTGGTAAACTGTGCATACGAAACCGTGTGTCGTGACGCCAGTTCTCTCGGACGCGTATTTACCGAGTTAACTTCCGGCGAGTCGCTTAGGTATCGCTGGAACGATAAAATTGCTAAGTACCGCGCCGTGTCGGTTAGACGGTTCGCGGTAAGAGTAAACTTTTTTCCTATCGTTCCTAGATGATTTTAAACGTTATATTCGTGGTAAACTGTGCATACGAAACCGTGTGTCGTGACGCCAGTTCTCTCGGACGCGTATTTACCGAGTTAACTTCCGGCGAGTCGCTTAGGTATCGCTGGAACGATAAAATTGCTAAGTACCGCGCCGTGTCGGTTAGACGGTTCGCGGTAAGAGTAAACTTTTTTCCTATCGTTCCTAGATGATTTTAAACGTTATATTCGTGGTAAACTGTGCATACGAAACCGTGTGTCGTGACGCCAGTTCTCTCGGACGCGTATTTACCGAGTTAACTTCCGGCGAGTCGCTTAGGTATCGCTGGAACGATAAAATTGCTAAGTACCGCGCCGTGTCGGTTAGACGGTTCGCGGTAAGAGTAAACTTTTTTCCTATCGTTCCTAGATGATTTTAAACGTTATATTCGTGGTAAACTGTGCATACGAAACCGTGTGTCGTGACGCCAGTTCTCTCGGACGCGTATTTACCGAGTTAACTTCCGGCGAGTCGCTTAGGTATCGCTGGAACGATAAAATTGCTAAGTACCGCGCCGTGTCGGTTAGACGGTTCGCGGTAAGAGTAAACTTTTTTCCTATCGTTCCTAGATGATTTTAAACGTTATATTCGTGGTAAACTGTGCATACGAAACCGTGTGTCGTGACGCCAGTTCTCTCGGACGCGTATTTACCGAGTTAACTTCCGGCGAGTCGCTTAGGTATCGCTGGAACGATAAAATTGCTAAGTACCGCGCCGTGTCGGTTAGACGGTTCGCGGTAAGAGTAAACTTTTTTCCTATCGTTCCTAGATGATTTTAAACGTTATATTCGTGGTAAACTGTGCATACGAAACCGTGTGTCGTGACGCCAGTTCTCTCGGACGCGTATTTACCGAGTTCGAGTTAACTTCCGGCGAGTCGCTTAGGTATCGCTGGAACGATAAAATTGCTAAGTACCGCGCCGTGTCGGTTAGACGGTTCGCGGTAAGAGTAAACTTTTTTCCTATCGTTCCTAGATGATTTTAAACGTTATATTCGTGGTAAACTGTGCATACGAAACCGTGTGTCGTGACGCCAGTTCTCTCGGACGCGTATTTACCGAGTTAACTTCCGGCGAGTCGCTTAGGTATCGCTGGAACGATAAAATTGCTAAGTACCGCGCCGTGTCGGTTAGACGGTTCGCGGTAAGAGTAAACTTTTTTCCTATCGTTCCTAGATGATTTTAAACGTTATATTCGTGGTAAACTGTGCATACGAAACCGTGTGTCGTGACGCCAGTTCTCTCGGACGCGTATTTACCGAGTTAACTTCCGGCGAGTCGCTTAGGTATCGCTGGAACGATAAAATTGCTAAGTACCGCGCCGTGTCGGTTAGACGGTTCGCGGTAAGAGTAAACTTTTTTCCTATCGTTCCTAGATGATTTTAAACGTTATATTCGTGGTAAACTGTGCATACGAAACCGTGTGTCGTGACGCCAGTTCTCTCGGACGCGTATTTACCGAGTTAACTTCCGGCGAGTCGCTTAGGTATCGCTGGAACGATAAAATTGCTAAGTACCGCGCCGTGTCGGTTAGACGGTTCGCGGTAAGAGTAAACTTTTTTCCTATCGTTCCTAGATGATTTTAAACGTTATATTCGTGGTAAACTGTGCATACGAAACCGTGTGTCGTGACGCCAGTTCTCTCGGACGCGTATTTACCGAGTTAACTTCCGGCGAGTCGCTTAGGTATCGCTGGAACGATAAAATTGCTAAGTACCGCGCCGTGTCGGTTAGACGGTTCGCGGTAAGAGTAAACTTTTTTCCTATCGTTCCTAGATGATTTTAAACGTTATATTCGTGGTAAACTGTGCATACGAAACCGTGTGTCGTGACGCCAGTTCTCTCGGACGCGTATTTACCGAGTTAACTTCCGGCGAGTCGCTTAGGTATCGCTGGAACGATAAAATTGCTAAGTACCGCGCCGTGTCGGTTAGACGGTTCGCGGTAAGAGTAAACTTTTTTCCTATCGTTCCTAGATGATTTTAAACGTTATATTCGTGGTAAACTGTGCATACGAAACCGTGTGTCGTGACGCCAGTTCTCTCGGACGCGTATTTACCGAGTTAACTTCCGGCGAGTCGCTTAGGTATCGCTGGAACGATAAAATTGCTAAGTACCGCGCCGTGTCGGTTAGACGGTTCGCGGTAAGAGTAAACTTTTTTCCTATCGTTCCTAGATGATTTTAAACGTTATATTCGTGGTAAACTGTGCATACGAAACCGTGTGTCGTGACGCCAGTTCTCTCGGACGCGTATTTACCGAGTTAACTTCCGGCGAGTCGCTTAGGTATCGCTGGAACGATAAAATTGCTAAGTACCGCGCCGTGTCGGTTAGACGGTTCGCGGTAAGAGTAAACTTTTTTCCTATCGTTCCTAGATGATTTTAAACGTTATATTCGTGGTAAACTGTGCATACGAAACCGTGTGTCGTGACGCCAGTTCTCTCGGACGCGTATTTACCGAGTTAACTTCCGGCGAGTCGCTTAGGTATCGCTGGAACGATAAAATTGCTAAGTACCGCGCCGTGTCGGTTAGACGGTTCGCGGTAAGAGTAAACTTTTTTCCTATCGTTCCTAGATGATTTTAAACGTTATATTCGTGGTAAACTGTGCATACGAAACCGTGTGTCGTGACGCCAGTTCTCTCGGACGCGTATTTACCGAGTTAACTTCCGGCGAGTCGCTTAGGTATCGCTGGAACGATAAAATTGCTAAGTACCGCGCCGTGTCGGTTAGACGGTTCGCGGTAAGAGTAAACTTTTTTCCTATCGTTCCTAGATGATTTTAAACGTTATATTCGTGGTAAACTGTGCATACGAAACCGTGTGTCGTGACGCCAGTTCTCTCGGACGCGTATTTACCGAGTTAACTTCCGGCGAGTCGCTTAGGTATCGCTGGAACGATAAAATTGCTAAGTACCGCGCCGTGTCGGTTAGACGGTTCGCGGTAAGAGTAAACTTTTTTCCTATCGTTCCTAGATGATTTTAAACGTTATATTCGTGGTAAACTGTGCATACGAAACCGTGTGTCGTGACGCCAGTTCTCTCGGACGCGTATTTACCGAGTTAACTTCCGGCGAGTCGCTTAGGTATCGCTGGAACGATAATATTGCTAAGTACCGCGCCGTGTCGGTTAGACGGTTCGCGGTAAGAGTAAACTTTTTTCCTATCGTTCCTAGATGATTTTAAACGTTATATTCGTGGTAAACTGTGCATACGAAACCGTGTGTCGTGACGCCAGTTCTCTCGGACGCGTATTTACCGAGTTAACTTCCGGCGAGTCGCTTAGGTATCGCTGGAACGATAAAATTGCTAAGTACCGCGCCGTGTCGGTTAGAC
>CAKAJI010000611.1:20000-22500 GCA_916610255.1 Lasioglossum lativentre
GACACCGCCTGCTAACAGCTGGTTAGGCCCGGAGCCGGCACCAGGTCCGTACCTCCGGGTAAAACTAACCGAGCTTGCGGCGGGCCTGACGCACACACATTCGAGAATGGATTGGTTGCGGCCCGATACCGTCAGAGTACCGTCACGCAGCCGGCCAGGCGATCGAGCGTCTCCCGTGTGCGCATGTAAGCGACACGGCAGTCAACAACTCGGGCCGTAGACCGACACGCAACGGGTCGCGACGTTCTACTAAGGGAGAAGTGCACGACTACGTAGCCGGAACATTTGCCGAAGATGGTGTACCCTCGCACTGGAACCACGAAGGCCCATTGCGGGGTATCTGCGCACCAACGGAAGCCAGCTTCGTCGACGATGAATCTCCCCATTCGATCTTTTGGGTTTCTCAGGTTTACCCCTGAACGGTTTCACGTACTCTTGAACTCTCTCTTCAAAGTTCTTTTCAACTTTCCCTCACGGTACTTGTTCGCTATCGGTCTCGTGGTCATATTTAGCCTTAGATGGAGTTTACCACCCACTTAGGGCTGCACTCTCAAGCAACCCGACTCTAAGGAGAGGTCCTCCCGAAACGCGTACCGGTCGCTACGGGCCTGGCACCCTCTACGGTTAAATGGCCCCATTCAAGATGGACTTGGACGCGGTTCGACGTCACGGGATAAATTGACCCTCCTAAACACTACATTTCCCAACGGCAGACCCGCGGGATTCAGTGCTGGGCTAATTCCTGTTCGCTCGCCGCTACTAAGGAAATCCTTGTTAGTTTCTTTTCCTCCGCTTAGTAATATGCTTAAATTCAGCGGGTAATCTCGCCTACTCTGAGGTCGTCTAACGTGAAAAAAAAATCTTTCGTATATTTCGCCGAAAGAGCATTAAAAAGTACGCACGAGAACACGTACAGAGGAGCACAAAAAAAAAAAACAAAACACCACTACTCGACGAAGAAGCTTAATGAAACCAATATGTCTTATGCGCCACACCAAAGTGTCTCTCTTTCTTTCTCTTCATATTGCTCGTCGATCGGAAACTCTCGCTAGACGATCCGCCGGTTAAACTTTAACGTCCGTCGAAAAGAACTTCCGGGGACTGGACGACCGGCAGATCGCGCGGTTTCGCGATCGCAAATGAAGAAAAAAAAATGACATGGGGCGACCGACAAAGGTCATTTACCTTCTCCGCGGTGCTAATCTCTCTTGTGCGTGACAATGAAGTTCGAAAGCCACTCCAATAGAGGAGTATATATAAAATATTAACTCTCGGTGGGATTTCTTTCTCTCTAACACACTCTAGACACACACGGGGGTACAGAAACGTTGCGCACAGACGACATCATATCTCGATCAAACCAAAGAGACACGAGAGAGATCTCGCGCGGTCGTCATTCAATTAAACGAACGTGGCGATGGAATGGCAACACGCTGATTAGCGAGGACACGCGACGACGGGGAAATTTTATTCAACCCGATACAAGTACGCGTGCTCGTCCCGCACAATTTAGCGTTGCTCCGCTGTCCATCGATTATCCAAGCGTTCGTAGAACGAGAGACCAACGTCTTTTTTCTCTTCTCGAAGGACTCTCACAATGTTTGTCGAGAAGTCGCTAGGCAACGACGACCCTCCGCATGCATGTTAAATATGTAGAGACAGAAACACATCCACGCACAAGCGTATTTCTCTTTATATATATATATCTCCCTGGGGCTTACATCGCACACCACACAGATTTTATACACGGGTGTCTGTATCTTCTCTTTATTTTTGTGTCCATTATCTGTATAGTCTCTTAAAGACTGACTCTTTATACCTCTTTCGTATACGCATCATTTCAGGCGACGTCGGGAGCGCGTTGAATGTTCACGAGTGAAACGCTTCTTTCGCAATGCGAATCGTTTCACAGAGAAAGTGAGAGATGTCGAACTCGTCGGAGCGGTGTCTTACGGGCGGTCGGTCGTACGACTCGCGACACCGCAAAACACTCACGCAAGTCCGAATGTGAGAATACCAATCTCTCTACTATTCTCGCGAAACTGTTAGACGCAATGCAAAATTTACAATTTTCACAGAACCGCGTCAAACGCCGACGAAACGCCCATCATTCGCTCGTACGTAGAGCATCTTCGCAACCCGACTCAGAAACGCTCTTGCGCCCTCCAATTTTATAAATATTGGAGAGGTAAGCGACGGCGGGGACTTACAAGAGCAACGCAAGCAGTATTTGGTTACGTAAACGACCCTCAGCCAGGCGTGGTCCAGGAATTGTATCCGTGGACCGCAATGTGCGTTCGAAATGTCGATGTTCATGTGTCCTGCAGTTCACACGTTGACGCGCAATTAGCTGCGTTCTTCATCGACCCACGAGCCAAGTGATCCACCGTTCAGGGTAATCGTATAATTTTGATTTGTAATCAATATATGTATATTTTGTCTCTTTGTTCTGCGGTTCGTAAGAACGCCGATACCTGAAAACTCCAACCAGCGCGCGAAG
>CAKAJI010000611.1:27500-37500 GCA_916610255.1 Lasioglossum lativentre
CCAGTTCTCTCGGACGCGTATTTACCGAGTTAACTTCCGGCGAGTCGCTTAGGTATCGCTGGAACGATAAAATTGCTAAGTACCGCGCCGTGTCGGTTAGACGGTTCGCGGTAAGAGTAAACTTTTTTCCTATCGTTCCTAGATGATTTTAAACGTTATATTCGTGGTAAACTGTGCATACGAAACCGTGTGTCGTGACGCCAGTTCTCTCGGACGCGTATTTACCGAGTTAACTTCCGGCGAGTCGCTTAGGTATCGCTGGAACGATAAAATTGCTAAGTACCGCGCCGTGTCGGTTAGACGGTTCGCGGTAAGAGTAAACTTTTTTCCTATCGTTCCTAGATGATTTTAAACGTTATATTCGTGGTAAACTGTGCATACGAAACCGTGTGTCGTGACGCCAGTTCTCTCGGACGCGTATTTACCGAGTTAACTTCCGGCGAGTCGCTTAGGTATCGCTGGAACGATAAAATTGCTAAGTACCGCGCCGTGTCGGTTAGACGGTTCGCGGTAAGAGTAAACTTTTTTCCTATCGTTCCTAGATGATTTTAAACGTTATATTCGTGGTAAACTGTGCATACGAAACCGTGTGTCGTGACGCCAGTTCTCTCGGACGCGTATTTACCGAGTTAACTTCCGGCGAGTCGCTTAGGTATCGCTGGAACGATAAAATTGCTAAGTACCGCGCCGTGTCGGTTAGACGGTTCGCGGTAAGAGTAAACTTTTTTCCTATCGTTCCTAGATGATTTTAAACGTTATATTCGTGGTAAACTGTGCATACGAAACCGTGTGTCGTGACGCCAGTTCTCTCGGACGCGTATTTACCGAGTTAACTTCCGGCGAGTCGCTTAGGTATCGCTGGAACGATAAAATTGCTAAGTACCGCGCCGTGTCGGTTAGACGGTTCGCGGTAAGAGTAAACTTTTTTCCTATCGTTCCTAGATGATTTTAAACGTGATATTCGTGGTAAACTGTGCATACGAAACCGTGTGTCGTGACGCCAGTTCTCTCGGACGCGTATTTACCGAGTTAACTTCCGGCGAGTCGCTTAGGTATCGCTGGAACGATAAAATTGCTAAGTACCGCGCCGTGTCGGTTAGACGGTTCGCGGTAAGAGTAAACTTTTTTCCTATCGTTCCTAGATGATTTTAAACGTTATATTCGTGGTAAACTGTGCATACGAAACCGTGTGTCGTGACGCCAGTTCTCTCGGACGCGTATTTACCGAGTTAACTTCCGGCGAGTCGCTTAGGTATCGCTGGAACGATAAAATTGCTAAGTACCGCGCCGTGTCGGTTAGACGGTTCGCGGTAAGAGTAAACTTTTTTCCTATCGTTCCTAGATGATTTTAAACGTTATATTCGTGGTAAACTGTGCATACGAAACCGTGTGTCGTGACGCCAGTTCTCTCGGACGCGTATTTACCGAGTTAACTTCCGGCGAGTCGCTTAGGTATCGCTGGAACGATAAAATTGCTAAGTACCGCGCCGTGTCGGTTAGACGGTTCGCGGTAAGAGTAAACTTTTTTCCTATCGTTCCTAGATGATTTTAAACGTTATATTCGTGGTAAACTGTGCATACGAAACCGTGTGTCGTGACGCCAGTTCTCTCGGACGCGTATTTACCGAGTTGAACTTCCGGCGAGTCGCTTAGGTATCGCTGGAACGATAAAATTGCTAAGTACCGCGCCGTGTCGGTTAGACGGTTCGCGGTAAGAGTAAACTTTTTTCCTATCGTTCCTAGATGATTTTAAACGTTATATTCGTGGTAAACTGTGCATACGAAACCGTGTGTCGTGACGCCAGTTCTCTCGGACGCGTATTTACCGAGTTAACTTCCGGCGAGTCGCTTAGGTATCGCTGGAACGATAAAATTGCTAAGTACCGCGCCGTGTCGGTTAGACGGTTCGCGGTAAGAGTAAACTTTTTTCCTATCGTTCCTAGATGATTTTAAACGTTATATTCGTGGTAAACTGTGCATACGAAACCGTGTGTCGTGACGCCAGTTCTCTCGGACGCGTATTTACCGAGTTAACTTCCGGCGAGTCGCTTAGGTATCGCTGGAACGATAAAATTGCTAAGTACCGCGCCGTGTCGGTTAGACGGTTCGCGGTAAGAGTAAACTTTTTTCCTATCGTTCCTAGATGATTTTAAACGTTATATTCGTGGTAAACTGTGCATACGAAACCGTGTGTCGTGACGCCAGTTCTCTCGGACGCGTATTTACCGAGTTAACTTCCGGCGAGTCGCTTAGGTATCGCTGGAACGATAAAATTGCTAAGTACCGCGCCGTGTCGGTTAGACGGTTCGCGGTAAGAGTAAACTTTTTTCCTATCGTTCCTAGATGATTTTAAACGTTATATTCGTGGTAAACTGTGCATACGAAACCGTGTGTCGTGACGCCAGTTCTCTCGGACGCGTATTTACCGAGTTAACTTCCGGCGAGTCGCTTAGGTATCGCTGGAACGATAAAATTGCTAAGTACCGCGCCGTGTCGGTTAGACGGTTCGCGGTAAGAGTAAACTTTTTTCCTATCGTTCCTAGATGATTTTAAACGTTATATTCGTGGTAAACTGTGCATACGAAACCGTGTGTCGTGACGCCAGTTCTCTCGGACGCGTATTTACCGAGTTAACTTCCGGCGAGTCGCTTAGGTATCGCTGGAACGATAAAATTGCTAAGTACCGCGCCGTGTCGGTTAGACGGTTCGCGGTAAGAGTAAACTTTTTTCCTATCGTTCCTAGATGATTTTAAACGTTATATTCGTGGTAAACTGTGCATACGAAACCGTGTGTCGTGACGCCAGTTCTCTCGGACGCGTATTTACCGAGTTAACTTCCGGCGAGTCGCTTAGGTATCGCTGGAACGATAAAATTGCTAAGTACCGCGCCGTGTCGGTTAGACGGTTCGCGGTAAGAGTAAACTTTTTTCCTATCGTTCCTAGATGATTTTAAACGTTATATTCGTGGTAAACTGTGCATACGAAACCGTGTGTCGTGACGCCAGTTCTCTCGGACGCGTATTTACCGAGTTAACTTCCGGCGAGTCGCTTAGGTATCGCTGGAACGATAAAATTGCTAAGTACCGCGCCGTGTCGGTTAGACGGTTCGCGGTAAGAGTAAACTTTTTTCCTATCGTTCCTAGATGATTTTAAACGTTATATTCGTGGTAAACTGTGCATACGAAACCGTGTGTCGTGACGCCAGTTCTCTCGGACGCGTATTTACCGAGTTAACTTCCGGCGAGTCGCTTAGGTATCGCTGGAACGATAAAATTGCTAAGTACCGCGCCGTGTCGGTTAGACGGTTCGCGGTAAGAGTAAACTTTTTTCCTATCGTTCCTAGATGATTTTAAACGTTATATTCGTGGTAAACTGTGCATACGAAACCGTGTGTCGTGACGCCAGTTCTCTCGGACGCGTATTTACCGAGTTAACTTCCGGCGAGTCGCTTAGGTATCGCTGGAACGATAAAATTGCTAAGTACCGCGCCGTGTCGGTTAGACGGTTCGCGGTAAGAGTAAACTTTTTTCCTATCGTTCCTAGATGATTTTAAACGTTATATTCGTGGTAAACTGTGCATACGAAACCGTGTGTCGTGACGCCAGTTCTCTCGGACGCGTATTTACCGAGTTAACTTCCGGCGAGTCGCTTAGGTATCGCTGGAACGATAAAATTGCTAAGTACCGCGCCGTGTCGGTTAGACGGTTCGCGGTAAGAGTAAACTTTTTTCCTATCGTTCCTAGATGATTTTAAACGTTATATTCGTGGTAAACTGTGCATACGAAACCGTGTGTCGTGACGCCAGTTCTCTCGGACGCGTATTTACCGAGTTAACTTCCGGCGAGTCGCTTAGGTATCGCTGGAACGATAAAATTGCTAAGTACCGCGCCGTGTCGGTTAGACGGTTCGCGGTAAGAGTAAACTTTTTTCCTATCGTTCCTAGATGATTTTAAACGTTATATTCGTGGTAAACTGTGCATACGAAACCGTGTGTCGTGACGCCAGTTCTCTCGGACGCGTATTTACCGAGTTAACTTCCGGCGAGTCGCTTAGGTATCGCTGGAACGATAAAATTGCTAAGTACCGCGCCGTGTCGGTTAGACGGTTCGCGGTAAGAGTAAACTTTTTTCCTATCGTTCCTAGATGATTTTAAACGTTATATTCGTGGTAAACTGTGCATACGAAACCGTGTGTCGTGACGCCAGTTCTCTCGGACGCGTATTTACCGAGTTAACTTCCGGCGAGTCGCTTAGGTATCGCTGGAACGATAAAATTGCTAAGTACCGCGCCGTGTCGGTTAGACGGTTCGCGGTAAGAGTAAACTTTTTTCCTATCGTTCCTAGATGATTTTAAACGTTATATTCGTGGTAAACTGTGCATACGAAACCGTGTGTCGTGACGCCAGTTCTCTCGGACGCGTATTTACCGAGTTAACTTCCGGCGAGTCGCTTAGGTATCGCTGGAACGATAAAATTGCTAAGTACCGCGCCGTGTCGGTTAGACGGTTCGCGGTAAGAGTAAACTTTTTTCCTATCGTTCCTAGATGATTTTAAACGTTATATTCGTGGTAAACTGTGCATACGAAACCGTGTGTCGTGACGCCAGTTCTCTCGGACGCGTATTTACCGAGTTAACTTCCGGCGAGTCGCTTAGGTATCGCTGGAACGATAAAATTGCTAAGTACCGCGCCGTGTCGGTTAGACGGTTCGCGGTAAGAGTAAACTTTTTTCCTATCGTTCCTAGATGATTTTAAACGTTATATTCGTGGTAAACTGTGCATACGAAACCGTGTGTCGTGACGCCAGTTCTCTCGGACGCGTATTTACCGAGTTAACTTCCGGCGAGTCGCTTAGGTATCGCTGGAACGATAAAATTGCTAAGTACCGCGCCGTGTCGGTTAGACGGTTCGCGGTAAGAGTAAACTTTTTTCCTATCGTTCCTAGATGATTTTAAACGTTATATTCGTGGTAAACTGTGCATACGAAACCGTGTGTCGTGACGCCAGTTCTCTCGGACGCGTATTTACCGAGTTAACTTCCGGCGAGTCGCTTAGGTATCGCTGGAACGATAAAATTGCTAAGTACCGCGCCGTGTCGGTTAGACGGTTCGCGGTAAGAGTAAACTTTTTTCCTATCGTTCCTAGATGATTTTAAACGTTATATTCGTGGTAAACTGTGCATACGAAACCGTGTGTCGTGACGCCAGTTCTCTCGGACGCGTATTTACCGAGTTAACTTCCGGCGAGTCGCTTAGGTATCGCTGGAACGATAAAATTGCTAAGTACCGCGCCGTGTCGGTTAGACGGTTCGCGGTAAGAGTAAACTTTTTTCCTATCGTTCCTAGATGATTTTAAACGTTATATTCGTGGTAAACTGTGCATACGAAACCGTGTGTCGTGACGCCAGTTCTCTCGGACGCGTATTTACCGAGTTAACTTCCGGCGAGTCGCTTAGGTATCGCTGGAACGATAAAATTGCTAAGTACCGCGCCGTGTCGGTTAGACGGTTCGCGGTAAGAGTAAACTTTTTTCCTATCGTTCCTAGATGATTTTAAACGTTATATTCGTGGTAAACTGTGCATACGAAACCGTGTGTCGTGACGCCAGTTCTCTCGGACGCGTATTTACCGAGTTAACTTCCGGCGAGTCGCTTAGGTATCGCTGGAACGATAAAATTGCTAAGTACCGCGCCGTGTCGGTTAGACGGTTCGCGGTAAGAGTAAACTTTTTTCCTATCGTTCCTAGATGATTTTAAACGTTATATTCGTGGTAAACTGTGCATACGAAACCGTGTGTCGTGACGCCAGTTCTCTCGGACGCGTATTTACCGAGTTAACTTCCGGCGAGTCGCTTAGGTATCGCTGGAACGATAAAATTGCTAAGTACCGCGCCGTGTCGGTTAGACGGTTCGCGGTAAGAGTAAACTTTTTTCCTATCGTTCCTAGATGATTTTAAACGTTATATTCGTGGTAAACTGTGCATACGAAACCGTGTGTCGTGACGCCAGTTCTCTCGGACGCGTATTTACCGAGTTAACTTCCGGCGAGTCGCTTAGGTATCGCTGGAACGATAAAATTGCTAAGTACCGCGCCGTGTCGGTTAGACGGTTCGCGGTAAGAGTAAACTTTTTTCCTATCGTTCCTAGATGATTTTAAACGTTATATTCGTGGTAAACTGTGCATACGAAACCGTGTGTCGTGACGCCAGTTCTCTCGGACGCGTATTTACCGAGTTAACTTCCGGCGAGTCGCTTAGGTATCGCTGGAACGATAAAATTGCTAAGTACCGCGCCGTGTCGGTTAGACGGTTCGCGGTAAGAGTAAACTTTTTTCCTATCGTTCCTAGATGATTTTAAACGTTATATTCGTGGTAAACTGTGCATACGAAACCGTGTGTCGTGACGCCAGTTCTCTCGGACGCGTATTTACCGAGTTAACTTCCGGCGAGTCGCTTAGGTATCGCTGGAACGATAAAATTGCTAAGTACCGCGCCGTGTCGGTTAGACGGTTCGCGGTAAGAGTAAACTTTTTTCCTATCGTTCCTAGATGATTTTAAACGTTATATTCGTGGTAAACTGTGCATACGAAACCGTGTGTCGTGACGCCAGTTCTCTCGGACGCGTATTTACCGAGTTAACTTCCGGCGAGTCGCTTAGGTATCGCTGGAACGATAAAATTGCTAAGTACCGCGCCGTGTCGGTTAGACGGTTCGCGGTAAGAGTAAACTTTTTTCCTATCGTTCCTAGATGATTTTAAACGTTATATTCGTGGTAAACTGTGCATACGAAACCGTGTGGTCGTGACGCCAGTTCTCTCGGACGCGTATTTACCGAGTTAACTTCCGGCGAGTCGCTTAGGTATCGCTGGAACGATAAAATTGCTAAGTACCGCGCCGTGTCGGTTAGACGGTTCGCGGTAAGAGTAAACTTTTTTCCTATCGTTCCTAGATGATTTTAAACGTTATATTCGTGGTAAACTGTGCATACGAAACCGTGTGTCGTGACGCCAGTTCTCTCGGACGCGTATTTACCGAGTTAACTTCCGGCGAGTCGCTTAGGTATCGCTGGAACGATAAAATTGCTAAGTACCGCGCCGTGTCGGTTAGACGGTTCGCGGTAAGAGTAAACTTTTTTCCTATCGTTCCTAGATGATTTTAAACGTTATATTCGTGGTAAACTGTGCATACGAAACCGTGTGTCGTGACGCCAGTTCTCTCGGACGCGTATTTACCGAGTTAACTTCCGGCGAGTCGCTTAGGTATCGCTGGAACGATAAAATTGCTAAGTACCGCGCCGTGTCGGTTAGACGGTTCGCGGTAAGAGTAAACTTTTTTCCTATCGTTCCTAGATGATTTTAAACGTTATATTCGTGGTAAACTGTGCATACGAAACCGTGTGTCGTGACGCCAGTTCTCTCGGACGCGTATTTACCGAGTTAACTTCCGGCGAGTCGCTTAGGTATCGCTGGAACGATAAAATTGCTAAGTACCGCGCCGTGTACGTTATATTCGTGGTAAACTGTGCATACGAAACCGTGTGTCGTGACGCCAGTTCTCTCGGACGCGTATTTACCGAGTTAACTTCCGGCGAGTCGCTTAGGTATCGCTGGAACGATAAAATTGCTAAGTACCGCGCCGTGTCGGTTAGACGGTTCGCGGTAAGAGTAAACTTTTTTCCTATCGTTCCTAGATGATTTTAAACGTTATATTCGTGGTAAACTGTGCATACGAAACCGTGTGTCGTGACGCCAGTTCTCTCGGACGCGTATTTACCGAGTTATAAGCGAGTTAACTTCCGGCGAGTCGCTTAGGTATCGCTGGAACGATAAAATTGCTAAGTACCGCGCCGTGTCGGTTAGACGGTTCGCGGTAAGAGTAAACTTTTTTCCTATCGTTCCTAGATGATTTTAAACGTTATATTCGTGGTAAACTGTGCATACGAAACCGTGTGTCGTGACGCCAGTTCTCTCGGACGCGTATTTACCGAGTTAACTTCCGGCGAGTCGCTTAGGTATCGCTGGAACGATAAAATTGCTAAGTACCCGCGCCGTGTCGGTTAGACGGTTCGCGGTAAGAGTAAACTTTTTTCCTATCGTTCCTAGATGATTTTAAACGTTATATTCGTGGTAAACTGTGCATACGAAACCGTGTGTCGTGACGCCAGTTCTCTCGGACGCGTATTTACCGAGTTAACTTCCGGCGAGTCGCTTAGGTATCGCTGGAACGATAAAATTGCTAAGTACCGCGCCGTGTCGGTTAGACGGTTCGCGGTAAGAGTAAACTTTTTTCCTATCGTTCCTAGATGATTTTAAACGTTATATTCGTGGTAAACTGTGCATACGAAACCGTGTGTCGTGACGCCAGTTCTCTCGGACGCGTATTTACCGAGTTATAAGCGAGTTAACTTCCGGCGAGTCGCTTAGGTATCGCTGGAACGATAAAATTGCTAAGTACCCGCGCCGTGTCGGTTAGACGGTTCGCGGTAAGAGTAAACTTTTTTCCTATCGTTCCTAGATGATTTTAAACGTTATATTCGTGGTAAACTGTGCATACGAAACCGTGTGTCGTGACGCCAGTTCTCTCGGACGCGTATTTACCGAGTTAACTTCCGGCGAGTCGCTTAGGTATCGCTGGAACGATAAAATTGCTAAGTACCGCGCCGTGTCGGTTAGACGGTTCGCGGTAAGAGTAAACTTTTTTCCTATCGTTCCTAGATGATTTTAAACGATATATTCGTGGTAAACTGTGCATACGAAACCGTGTGTCGTGACGCCAGTTCTCTCGGACGCGTATTTACCGAGTTAACTTCCGGCGAGTCGCTTAGGTATCGCTGGAACGATAAAATTGCTAAGTACCCAACGCCGTGTCGGTTAGACGGTTCACGGTAAGAGTAAACTTTTTTCCTATCGTTCCTAGATGATTTTAAACGTTATATTCGTGGTAAACTGTGCATACGAAACCGTGTGTCGTGACGCCAGTTCTCTCGGACGCGTATTTACCGAGTTATAAGCGAGTTAACTTCCGGCGAGTCGCTTAGGTATCGCTGGAACGATAAAATTGCTAAGTACCCGCGCCGTGTCGGTTAGACGGTTCGCGGTAAGAGTAAACTTTTTTCCTATCGTTCCTAGATGATTTTAAACGTTATATTCGTGGTAAACTGTGCATACGAAACCGTGTGTCGTGACGCCAGTTCTCTCGGACGCGTATTTACCGAGTTATAAGCGAGTTAACTTCCGGCGAGTCGCTTAGGTATCGCTGGAACGATAAAATTGCTAAGTACCCGCGCCGTGTCGGTTAGACGGTTCGCGGTAAGAGTAAACTTTTTTCCTATCGTTCCTAGATGATTTTAAACGTTATATTCGTGGTAAACTGTGCATACGAAACCGTGTGTCGTGACGCCAGTTCTCTCGGACGCGTATTTACCGAGTTAACTTCCGGCGAGTCGCTTAGGTATCGCTGGAACGATAAAATTGCTAAGTACCGCGCCGTGTCGGTTAGACGGTTCGCGGTAAGAGTAAACTTTTTTCCTATCGTTCCTAGATGATTTTAAACGTTATATTCGTGGTAAACTGTGCATACGAAACCGTGTGTCGTGACGCCAGTTCTCTCGGACGCGTATTTACCGAGTTAACTTCCGGCGAGTCGCTTAGGTATCGCTGGAACGATAAAATTGCTAAGTACCGCGCCGTGTCGGTTAGACGGTTCGCGGTAAGAGTAAACTTTTTTCCTATCGTTCCTAGATGATTTTAAACGATATATTCGTGGTAAACTGTGCATACGAAACCGTGTGTCGTGACGCCAGTTCTCTCGGACGCGTATTTACCGAGTTAACTTCCGGCGAGTCGCTTAGGTATCGCTGGAACGATAAAATTGCTAAGTACCGCGCCGTGTCGGTTAGACGGTTCGCGGTAAGAGTAAACTTTTTTCCTATCGTTCCTAGATGATTTTAAACGTTATATTCGTGGTAAACTGTGCATACGAAACCGTGTGTCGTGACGCCAGTTC
>CAKAJI010000611.1:50000-57500 GCA_916610255.1 Lasioglossum lativentre
CCCACCGGTAAGAGTAAACTTTTTTCCTATCGTTCCTAGATGATTTTAAACGTTATATTCGTGGTAAACTGTGCATACGAAACCGTGTGTCGTGACGCCAGTTCTCTCGGACGCGTATTTACCGAGTTAACTTCCGGCGAGTCGCTTAGGTATCGCTGGAACGATAAAATTGCTAAGTACCGCGCCGTGTCGGTTAGACGGTTCGCGGTAAGAGTAAACTTTTTTCCTATCGTTCCTAGATGATTTTAAACGTTATATTCGTGGTAAACTGTGCATACGAAACCGTGTGTCGTGACGCCAGTTCTCTCGGACGCGTATTTACCGAGTTAACTTCCGGCGAGTCGCTTAGGTATCGCTGGAACGATAAAATTGCTAAGTACCGCGCCGTGTCGGTTAGACGGTTCGCGGTAAGAGTAAACTTTTTTCCTATCGTTCCTAGATGATTTTAAACGTTATATTCGTGGTAAACTGTGCATACGAAACCGTGTGTCGTGACGCCAGTTCTCTCGGACGCGTATTTACCGAGTTAACTTCCGGCGAGTCGCTTAGGTATCGCTGGAACGATAAAATTGCTAAGTACCGCGCCGTGTCGGTTAGACGGTTCGCGGTAAGAGTAAACTTTTTTCCTATCGTTCCTAGATGATTTTAAACGTTATATTCGTGGTAAACTGTGCATACGAAACCGTGTGTCGTGACGCCAGTTCTCTCGGACGCGTATTTACCGAGTTAACTTCCGGCGAGTCGCTTAGGTATCGCTGGAACGATAAAATTGCTAAGTACCGCGCCGTGTCGGTTAGACGGTTCGCGGTAAGAGTAAACTTTTTTCCTATCGTTCCTAGATGATTTTAAACGTTATATTCGTGGTAAACTGTGCATACGAAACCGTGTGTCGTGACGCCAGTTCTCTCGGACGCGTATTTACCGAGTTATAAGCGAGTTAACTTCCGGCGAGTCGCTTAGGTATCGCTGGAACGATAAAATTGCTAAGTACCCGCGCCGTGTCGGTTAGACGGTTCGCGGTAAGAGTAAACTTTTTTCCTATCGTTCCTAGATGATTTTAAACGTTATATTCGTGGTAAACTGTGCATACGAAACCGTGTGTCGTGACGCCAGTTCTCTCGGACGCGTATTTACCGAGTTAACTTCCGGCGAGTCGCTTAGGTATCGCTGGAACGATAAAATTGCTAAGTACCGCGCCGTGTCGGTTAGACGGTTCGCGGTAAGAGTAAACTTTTTTCCTATCGTTCCTAGATGATTTTAAACGTTATATTCGTGGTAAACTGTGCATACGAAACCGTGTGTCGTGACGCCAGTTCTCTCGGACGCGTATTTACCGAGTTAACTTCCGGCGAGTCGCTTAGGTATCGCTGGAACGATAAAATTGCTAAGTACCGCGCCGTGTCGGTTAGACGGTTCACGGTAAGAGTAAACTTTTTTCCTATCGTTCCTAGATGATTTTAAACGTTATATTCGTGGTAAACTGTGCATACGAAACCGTGTGTCGTGACGCCAGTTCTCTCGGACGCGTATTTACCGAGTTATAAGCGAGTTAACTTCCGGCGAGTCGCTTAGGTATCGCTGGAACGATAAAATTGCTAAGTACCGCGCCGTGTCGGTTAGACGGTTCGCGGTAAGAGTAAACTTTTTTCCTATCGTTCCTAGATGATTTTAAACGTTATATTCGTGGTAAACTGTGCATACGAAACCGTGTGTCGTGACGCCAGTTCTCTCGGACGCGTATTTACCGAGTTATAAGCGAGTTAACTTCCGGCGAGTCGCTTAGGTATCGCTGGAACGATAAAATTGCTAAGTACCCGCGCCGTGTCGGTTAGACGGTTCGCGGTAAGAGTAAACTTTTTTCCTATCGTTCCTAGATGATTTTAAACGTTATATTCGTGGTAAACTGTGCATACGAAACCGTGTGTCGTGACGCCAGTTCTCTCGGACGCGTATTTACCGAGTTAACTTCCGGCGAGTCGCTTAGGTATCGCTGGAACGATAAAATTGCTAAGTACCGCGCCGTGTCGGTTAGACGGTTCGCGGTAAGAGTAAACTTTTTTCCTATCGTTCCTAGATGATTTTAAACGTTATATTCGTGGTAAACTGTGCATACGAAACCGTGTGTCGTGACGCCAGTTCTCTCGGACGCGTATTTACCGAGTTAACTTCCGGCGAGTCGCTTAGGTATCGCTGGAACGATAAAATTGCTAAGTACCGCGCCGTGTCGGTTAGACGGTTCGCGGTAAGAGTAAACTTTTTTCCTATCGTTCCTAGATGATTTTAAACGATATATTCGTGGTAAACTGTGCATACGAAACCGTGTGTCGTGACGCCAGTTCTCTCGGACGCGTATTTACCGAGTTAACTTCCGGCGAGTCGCTTAGGTATCGCTGGAACGATAAAATTGCTAAGTACCGCGCCGTGTCGGTTAGACGGTTCGCGGTAAGAGTAAACTTTTTTCCTATCGTTCCTAGATGATTTTAAACGTTATATTCGTGGTAAACTGTGCATACGAAACCGTGTGTCGTGACGCCAGTTCTCTCGGACGCGTATTTACCGAGTTATAAGCGAGTTAACTTCCGGCGAGTCGCTTAGGTATCGCTGGAACGATAAAATTGCTAAGTACCGCGCCGTGTCGGTTAGACGGTTCGCGGTAAGAGTAAACTTTTTTCCTATCGTTCCTAGATGATTTTAAACGTTATATTCGTGGTAAACTGTGCATACGAAACCGTGTGTCGTGACGCCAGTTCTCTCGGACGCGTATTTACCGAGTTAACTTCCGGCGAGTCGCTTAGGTATCGCTGGAACGATAAAATTGCTAAGTACCGCGCCGTGTCGGTTAGACGGTTCGCGGTAAGAGTAAACTTTTTTCCTATCGTTCCTAGATGATTTTAAACGTTATATTCGTGGTAAACTGTGCATACGAAACCGTGTGTCGTGACGCCAGTTCTCTCGGACGCGTATTTACCGAGTTAACTTCCGGCGAGTCGCTTAGGTATCGCTGGAACGATAAAATTGCTAAGTACCGCGCCGTGTCGGTTAGACGGTTCGCGGTAAGAGTAAACTTTTTTCCTATCGTTCCTAGATGATTTTAAACGTTATATTCGTGGTAAACTGTGCATACGAAACCGTGTGTCGTGACGCCAGTTCTCTCGGACGCGTATTTACCGAGTTATAAGCGAGTTCCGGCGAGTCGCTTAGGTATCGCTGGAACGATAAAATTGCTAAGTACCGCGCCGTGTCGGTTAGACGGTTCGCGGTAAGAGTAAACTTTTTTCCTATCGTTCCTAGATGATTTTAAACGTTATATTCGTGGTAAACTGTGCATACGAAACCGTGTGTCGTGACGCCAGTTCTCTCGGACGCGTATTTACCGAGTTAACTTCCGGCGAGTCGCTTAGGTATCGCTGGAACGATAAAATTGCTAAGTACCGCGCCGTGTCGGTTAGACGGTTCGCGGTAAGAGTAAACTTTTTTCCTATCGTTCCTAGATGATTTTAAACGTTATATTCGTGGTAAACTGTGCATACGAAACCGTGTGTCGTGACGCCAGTTCTCTCGGACGCGTATTTACCGAGTTAACTTCCGGCGAGTCGCTTAGGTATCGCTGGAACGATAAAATTGCTAAGTACCGCGCCGTGTCGGTTAGACGGTTCGCGGTAAGAGTAAACTTTTTTCCTATCGTTCCTAGATGATTTTAAACGTTATATTCGTGGTAAACTGTGCATACGAAACCGTGTGTCGTGACGCCAGTTCTCTCGGACGCGTATTTACCGAGTTAACTTCCGGCGAGTCGCTTAGGTATCGCTGGAACGATAAAATTGCTAAGTACCGCGCCGTGTCGGTTAGACGGTTCGCGGTAAGAGTAAACTTTTTTCCTATCGTTCCTAGATGATTTTAAACGTTATATTCGTGGTAAACTGTGCATACGAAACCGTGTGTCGTGACGCCAGTTCTCTCGGACGCGTATTTACCGAGTTAACTTCCGGCGAGTCGCTTAGGTATCGCTGGAACGATAAAATTGCTAAGTACCGCGCCGTGTCGGTTAGACGGTTCGCGGTAAGAGTAAACTTTTTTCCTATCGTTCCTAGATGATTTTAAACGTTATATTCGTGGTAAACTGTGCATACGAAACCGTGTGTCGTGACGCCAGTTCTCTCGGACGCGTATTTACCGAGTTAACTTCCGGCGAGTCGCTTAGGTATCGCTGGAACGATAAAATTGCTAAGTACCGCGCCGTGTCGGTTAGACGGTTCGCGGTAAGAGTAAACTTTTTTCCTATCGTTCCTAGATGATTTTAAACGTTATATTCGTGGTAAACTGTGCATACGAAACCGTGTGTCGTGACGCCAGTTCTCTCGGACGCGTATTTACCGAGTTAACTTCCGGCGAGTCGCTTAGGTATCGCTGGAACGATAAAATTGCTAAGTACCGCGCCGTGTCGGTTAGACGGTTCGCGGTAAGAGTAAACTTTTTTCCTATCGTTCCTAGATGATTTTAAACGTTATATTCGTGGTAAACTGTGCATACGAAACCGTGTGTCGTGACGCCAGTTCTCTCGGACGCGTATTTACCGAGTTAACTTCCGGCGAGTCGCTTAGGTATCGCTGGAACGATAAAATTGCTAAGTACCGAGCCGTGTCGGTTAGACGGTTCGCGGTAAGAGTAAACTTTTTTCCTATCGTTCCTAGATGATTTTAAACGTTATATTCGTGGTAAACTGTGCATACGAAACCGTGTGTCGTGACGCCAGTTCTCTCGGACGCGTATTTACCGAGTTAACTTCCGGCGAGTCGCTTAGGTATCGCTGGAACGATAAAATTGCTAAGTACCGCGCCGTGTCGGTTAGACGGTTCGCGGTAAGAGTAAACTTTTTTCCTATCGTTCCTAGATGATTTTAAACGTTATATTCGTGGTAAACTGTGCATACGAAACCGTGTGTCGTGACGCCAGTTCTCTCGGACGCGTATTTACCGAGTTAACTTCCGGCGAGTCGCTTAGGTATCGCTGGAACGATAAAATTGCTAAGTACCGCGCCGTGTCGGTTAGACGGTTCGCGGTAAGAGTAAACTTTTTTCCTATCGTTCCTAGATGATTTTAAACGTTATATTCGTGGTAAACTGTGCATACGAAACCGTGTGTCGTGACGCCAGTTCTCTCGGACGCGTATTTACCGAGTTAACTTCCGGCGAGTCGCTTAGGTATCGCTGGAACGATAAAATTGCTAAGTACCGCGCCGTGTCGGTTAGACGGTTCGCGGTAAGAGTAAACTTTTTTCCTATCGTTCCTAGATGATTTTAAACGTTATATTCGTGGTAAACTGTGCATACGAAACCGTGTGTCGTGACGCCAGTTCTCTCGGACGCGTATTTACCGAGTTAACTTCCGGCGAGTCGCTTAGGTATCGCTGGAACGATAAAATTGCTAAGTACCGCGCCGTGTCGGTTAGACGGTTCGCGGTAAGAGTAAACTTTTTTCCTATCGTTCCTAGATGATTTTAAACGTTATATTCGTGGTAAACTGTGCATACGAAACCGTGTGTCGTGACGCCAGTTCTCTCGGACGCGTATTTACCGAGTTAACTTCCGGCGAGTCGCTTAGGTATCGCTGGAACGATAAAATTGCTAAGTACCGCGCCGTGTCGGTTAGACGGTTCGCGGTAAGAGTAAACTTTTTTCCTATCGTTCCTAGATGATTTTAAACGTTATATTCGTGGTAAACTGTGCATACGAAACCGTGTGTCGTGACGCCAGTTCTCTCGGACGCGTATTTACCGAGTTAACTTCCGGCGAGTCGCTTAGGTATCGCTGGAACGATAAAATTGCTAAGTACCGCGCCGTGTCGGTTAGACGGTTCGCGGTAAGAGTAAACTTTTTTCCTATCGTTCCTAGATGATTTTAAACGTTATATTCGTGGTAAACTGTGCATACGAAACCGTGTGTCGTGACGCCAGTTCTCTCGGACGCGTATTTACCGAGTTAACTTCCGGCGAGTCGCTTAGGTATCGCTGGAACGATAAAATTGCTAAGTACCGCGCCGTGTCGGTTAGACGGTTCGCGGTAAGAGTAAACTTTTTTCCTATCGTTCCTAGATGATTTTAAACGTTATATTCGTGGTAAACTGTGCATACGAAACCGTGTGTCGTGACGCCAGTTCTCTCGGACGCGTATTTACCGAGTTAACTTCCGGCGAGTCGCTTAGGTATCGCTGGAACGATAAAATTGCTAAGTACCGCGCCGTGTCGGTTAGACGGTTCGCGGTAAGAGTAAACTTTTTTCCTATCGTTCCTAGATGATTTTAAACGTTATATTCGTGGTAAACTGTGCATACGAAACCGTGTGTCGTGACGCCAGTTCTCTCGGACGCGTATTTACCGAGTTAACTTCCGGCGAGTCGCTTAGGTATCGCTGGAACGATAAAATTGCTAAGTACCGCGCCGTGTCGGTTAGACGGTTCGCGGTAAGAGTAAACTTTTTTCCTATCGTTCCTAGATGATTTTAAACGTTATATTCGTGGTAAACTGTGCATACGAAACCGTGTGTCGTGACGCCAGTTCTCTCGGACGCGTATTTACCGAGTTAACTTCCGGCGAGTCGCTTAGGTATCGCTGGAACGATAAAATTGCTAAGTACCGCGCCGTGTCGGTTAGACGGTTCGCGGTAAGAGTAAACTTTTTTCCTATCGTTCCTAGATGATTTTAAACGTTATATTCGTGGTAAACTGTGCATACGAAACCGTGTGTCGTGACGCCAGTTCTCTCGGACGCGTATTTACCGAGTTAACTTCCGGCGAGTCGCTTAGGTATCGCTGGAACGATAAATTGCTAAGTACCGCGCCGTGTCGGTTAGACGGTTCGCGGTAAGAGTAAACTTTTTTCCTATCGTTCCTAGATGATTTTAAACGATATATTCGTGGTAAAACTGTGCATACGAAACCGTGTGTCGTGACGCCAGTTCTCTCGGACGCGTATTTACCGAGTTATAAGCGAGATAACTTCGGCGAGTCGCTTAGGTATCGCTGGAACCGATAAAATTGCTAAGTACCGCGCCGTGTCGGTTAGACGGTTCGCGGTAAGAGTAAACTTTTTCC
Source organism: Lasioglossum lativentre (assembly GCA_916610255.1). Classification (NCBI taxonomy): domain Eukaryota; kingdom Metazoa; phylum Arthropoda; class Insecta; order Hymenoptera; family Halictidae; genus Lasioglossum; species Lasioglossum lativentre. The sequence continues at coordinate 57,090 of CAKAJI010000611.1, forward strand.
TATCGTTCCTAGATGATTTAAACGTTATAATCGTGGTAAACTGTGCATACGAAACCGTGTGTCGTGACGCCCAGTTCTCTCGGACGCGTATTTACCGAGTTAACTTCCGGCGAGTCGCTTAGGTATCGCTGGAACGATAAAATTGCTAAGTACCGCGCCGTGTCGGTTAGACGGTTCGCGGTAAGAGTAAACTTTTTTCCTATCGTTCCTAGATGATTTTAAACGTTATAATCGTGGTAAACTGTGCATACGAAACCGTGTGTCGTGACGCCAGTTCTCTCGGACGCGTATTTACCGAGTTATAAGCGAGTTAACTTCCGGCGAGTCGCTTAGGTATCGCTGGAACGATAAAATTGCTAAGTACCGCGCCGTGTCGGTTAGACGGTTCGCGGTAAGAGTAAACTTTTTTCC
>CAKAJI010000611.1:67500-69034 GCA_916610255.1 Lasioglossum lativentre
TGAGACAGGTCAACGACACTTTTTCCTCTTACTCGTTCAAATTCTTAGAACCTTTTGAACGAGATACATTTTCATTTTCGTATATCCACCGAGAACAAATTCCTTTTCAATATCCTGTTCGCGGCTTCTCCAGTATATCTGAACAACCTTACTTCTTTTAAAACACATGGTTGTTCATGCTTCACAGACAATTCGTTTTCGTTTTTCATCATATTAAGGTTTGCACAAACGTGGAAGCGTGTATAGCTCAGTAACATAGGTAACGCATAAGCACCATAATATGCTGGACGGCGTTTCCCAATGCCCGTCTGCTCGCGCTAGGCATAAACGAAATGTGCAATACCACATTTAATATGATGTTCTTTCTTTTTCTCTTATATATGTTTCACAAACAATTTTGGTTTGTTCTATTTTAATATATTTATTTTATTTTGTCATTTTTAGACATTTTTGTTTTCTTTAATATAACCCTCTTTTTTATCCAATGCTGCAACGCTCGGAATGAAGAGATGATGCTCAGTTAGTACGAGTATACACAAAAGTGAATACAAGTCGCCAACATCCGAAGGATGCTCGCCACATAAGGGCCATTCGGTCTAGGACACCGACCCGTGGCTATGCTGTGTAGAGAAAATATTCGATACGAAACAGTCAAGACCGAAGTCTCGAGGCGCCGTGAGAGCTGCTTCTCGACCGAGATCGTAGAATAGCCCCAAGCGCACGCTGAACCGATCGAAGCGACCGAACGGTCGACTCTCTTATAGATACCGAACGGCCGGCCGGGACGCCGGCGCCGCGCGGTCAATAGCACGCGCGCTTATGGCGGTAAACCGTCGCGGCAACAGCCCAACCGGCGGGGCTGTTGGGACTTAGAGCGAAAAAACTGTGAAAATTTATTTCGTAAAATACAATAAATTTTTGTATTTCTAGGATATTTAACACAAAACATTCAACTTTTCATATACTTTCTCGGACTCAAAAATTTTTTTAAGTTCCAACGGCAAGAGTAAACTTTTTCTGTATCGATTCCAGGCGATTTTAAATGTTAGATCATTGTAATATAAAACATATTAACAATGAATATAAAGTTACAAAGCGCTACAATGCGTATTTACCGAAATAATTGAAAATAATGGTCGATAGCGTACTACTTCGTTGCTCGAAGTCCCACCGGTAAGAGTAAACTTTTTTCCTATCGTTCCTAGATGATTTTAAACGTTATATTCGTGGTAAACTGTGCATACGAAACCGTGTGTCGTGACGCCAGTTCTCTCGGACGCGTATTTACCGAGTTATAAGCGAGTTAACTTCCGGCGAGTCGCTTAGGTATCGCTGGAACGATAAAATTGCTAAGTACCGCGCCGTGTCGGTTAGACGGTTCGCGGTAAGAGTAAACTTTTTTCCTATCGTTCCTAGATGATTTTAAACGTTATATTCGTGGTAAACTGTGCATACGAAACCGTGTGTCGTGACGCCAGTTCTCTCGGACGCGTATTTACCGAGTTAACTTCCGGCGAGTCGCTTAGGTATCGCT